>JANJXV010002133.1:0-46122 GCA_024803745.1 Megascapheus bottae
CAGAGATGCCATGACTCAAGTTTTACACTCTTAGAGCAAACCCTGTAACTTCATTGGGTTGAGGACCAGGTAGTTGGAGTTCTAAGTATGTGTGAGATCCATCAATCGGTAAAGGATAAACTATTATTATTATTATTATTATTATTATTATTATTTTATTATTATTTTTGCCAGTACTGGGCCTTGAACTCAGGGCCTGGGCACTGTTCCTGAGCTGCTTTTTTTTTTTAAATTGTTGAAGGCTAGCATTCTACCACTTGAGTCACAGCTCCACTTCCAGGTTTTTGTTGGTTAATTGGAGATAAGAGCTTCATGGACTTTCCAGACCATGATCCTCATATCTCAGGCTGGCTTTGAACCATGATCCTCATATCTCAGCTTCCTGAGTAGCTAGGATTACAGGGGTAAGCCTCCAGCATGGGGCTTAAGGTCTCTATTTGAGTGATGAAAATGAAACCCTTTAATTCATGCTATGTTTTAATGGGAAATGGAAGGGAGTGAATATTCAATTTATGACCCCAGGAAATGAGCACACGTGCACATGCAGATTTTAGTATTTAACAGTGAAGATTAAGACATTCACTGGCCCCCAAGCAATCACTTTGGATTATTTCATGCTCCATGCTTGCTACTCAGTAAGATACCAGCATGGTGTAGAAGAAGAGACATGAGTTTTAATAGTAGAGACATGTGGTGGGTTCAAGCCTAAGCACAACCATTTTCCAACTCTGGGACCTTGGGTAACTTCCTTAAACTCTTGCAACTTTGCTATTCTCATTTGTGCACTAGAGATACTATTCTCTGAAAAGTAGTAAAATATTAAATATTCAAGTAAATTATGATCAAAAAGAGTTACTTGTTTTTTGTCTTGGTGAAGGTTGACACCTCTTAGTTTACCTCTTAGGATCTCTTTCCTTCCCTTTCGGTTAATACTACTTTGATGATGGTGATAGTTGCTGCTGTTGTTATTATTACTATTATTTTAGTCCAGGTGGTTTGGATAGAGATCAATCTGATCCACAGGCAGATAGATATACCAATCCAGTCCATTTCTCTGCATCTATGGGATTGGTCCAGGGAGGTCATGTGATCAAAGATGGCCAATATGACCCCACTGTCTTTCTGGTTTCTAGAAGGAAAAGCTCTATGGCTCTTCTGGGTGCTGAAACTATATAAGAATATCCCTCGAGGGAGTGGTGCTGTGGCTCAAGTGGTAGAGCACTATCCTTGAGCACAAAGAGGCTCAGGGACAGAGCCCAGGCCCTGAGTTCAAGCCCCAGAACCAGCAAAATTGAACTCAAAATTGAGTTTGGGGCTTGAACTCAGGACCCTGCAGTTGTTATGCAAACACTCTACTGGAGTGACATCCCCAGTCTTTATTTAGAATTACTATGCTTTGAGATTTGCAATAGAGCAAAACCTTGATACATAAGGCCATATAGTATGAAGCTAATTGAAAGGACCTCCAGGATATTGAAACAAAAGCCATATAACGAATAATTGTTGTCCTTAATGTACTATGTTGTCTCTCATCTCCTTTGCTGTCCCTTGGTTATCTCATATTGTTATAGTATCTCACTTTGTTATCTGATATATTGAATTTATTTGTATTTGGTTATTTGATAGGGAAGGGGGGAAAACCAAGACAGGTGGGGGGTAGGGAAATGGGTACCAAGACATGTGAAAGGGTATCAATGTACGTGAATTAATGCACCTTCTATCTGGCAAATATCATGTAAACCTTTTACTAATTACAATAAAAAATTGCAAAAAAAAAAAAAAAGAATTGCTATGCTTTCCCATGGAATCTTTACAACCTCTAACTAGACTTGCAGAGCTATTTCACCAACACGGAGTTGCCTCATGGTTCTGTTCGGGGCTTAGGTCTTTTATTATTTATGTAACAGTTCCCCTACATTATAGTTCTGTTTGACATGCTCAAGTCACTTCCTGTCTCTGACTGGACGCTGAGAGCTGGAGGGCCTCAAGCAGGATTAGATGGGCATGGTTCTGTGGGTGGGTATTATCTTCACTTTACACAGGAGCAGAGATGTTCAGACAACCCTTTGCAAACTGTCAACTGTCATGGAGCCTTGTTGGAGTAGAAATAGATATTGAACTCAGGTCTTTGGGACTACAGAGATCTTCAGGATTTGGCTGTGTATGTGTATGTGTAATTATATATATGTATATATATATATATATATAATTTTTTTCAAAGGATTCGGCTAAGAACAAAAATCCCTTTTGAGAAGGAGGAAATCTTTTCAATGTGGAGAAGTATCTTAAAAGGTTCTATATCTGGGTCCTTTCAAACTTGAAATTTATATGCAAGGAATAAAACCAGACGAGAATGGATGGTGTTGGGATGAAACGAACAGGTTTGTGTCTTTTCTGAGCTGATTTGTCTCAGTAAATCCCCAGAAAATATCGCTTGTCTCATTTTCCCTTCAAGCCTTTTGTCTGAGTTTCAGCTGAGAAGATTTTTCCCCCTCTCTCATTCTTTGTAAATTCTCTTGATTTTGGTTATATAACAGGAGCAAACAATTGCCTTTACTGAACAAAAGTCTCAAATGAATAGCTATCAATGGTAATACTAGTAATTAACAGTTTTTTTCTCTGTCGTGCCTGCCCGAAACTGCTTTTATTGATTTATTTTGACTCTGTTCCATATAGGACAATTTTCCAGCTTGCACAAACATATGCTTATCTTCTTTTGGGCCCAACTATCTTGGACTCTATTTCAAAAAGAGCGTTAACTCTTCAGGACAGAGCTGACAGCAGACCAGAGGAAAGGAATTGGGGTGCCTCAAATGAACTGTACACTGGGAAAGATTATCAATGAGTGTGAAACATAGAGCACCTCTTAGTTTGAAGTTTGACATCCTGGCTTTCCTTTCTGAATGAAATTGGAAATTACACAGAATTGGGGGTGAGCGTGGTGGAGGGTGGCAAGATGGAGGGGTCCATCCAAACAAAAAAAGCCAAGGTCAGAGGGGAGAAACAGTGCAAAGAAAGAACCAGTTGGCTACTGGCAGCTCGCGCTTACTCAGGAGGCTGAACTCAGAGGATTGTGTTATGAGCCCAATCCAGACTAAAAAGCCCGTGAGACTCCATCTTCAAAATATTCAGGAAGAAGTCAGGCTGGAGGCTTAGCTTGAGTTGGAGTGTCAGTCAAACAAGCAAGTGAAGTGAGTCCAAGGC
The DNA here is from genome assembly GCA_024803745.1 of Megascapheus bottae. NCBI lineage: Eukaryota > Metazoa > Chordata > Mammalia > Rodentia > Geomyidae > Megascapheus > Megascapheus bottae. Next base: position 3,205 of record JANJXV010002133.1, read on the forward strand.
CCTGAGTTTAAACCCTGGTTCTAAATAAAGAAACAAATAACAAAGTAAACAAATAGGCAAGGGCAGGGGAGGAAAAACCAGTCATCAATTCTCCCTTTCTCTCTGCTCTCCTGAGGTCAATCTCAGTTATATGAGTGTCTTTCTTGCAATCCAAGTGAAAAGGTAATTCATGGTACTGAAAAGAGAATTCATTGTGTTATTGAGTTTCTTAAACCCCAGAATTGAACCTTTTATAAAATTAGAGGTGAGAAAATGAAATGACACAGGAATAGCATCCCCCTCAATATATTTGAAACCCCACTGGACATAATCATAGTATGGAATATACAACTTTGTGATCTATTTTTTCAAATCAATAACTTTTCTTCAATGCTTGCACATATATACTCAGTCTTCTTGACTGAGTTGTATTTCATTGGATGGATGCATAGAGCATGCTTAACTAATCACAGTCACCTAGTGTTGGCTATTGGTTCCTTTTTTAGTTTTCTTTTTTTTTGGCCAGTCCTGGGCCTGGGCATTGTCCTTGAGCTTTCTCAAGGCTAATGCTCTACCACTTGAGTCATAGCACCATTTCTGGCCTTTTCTATGTATGTGGAATCAAACCCAGGGCTTCATGCATGCTAGGCAAGCACTCTACCACTAGGCAGCTGTCTTCTTGAGGGCTCTTCTGTCCTGCAGGCAGATGCTCAGGTTGAAGGATGAGGTGGCAGCGTCCAGAGTGAACGTCCCTGGAAGTCACCCAGCAGCAGATGGAGCTAGTGGATAAATGCAGCCTTGCAGGTGTGGAGTAATTCTAGGGTGCTGGCTCTATGGTGCTGAGTGGAACCCAACCTAGAGCAGAACCATTCCTTCCATAGCCTGCCTTCTGCAGTGGAATTTTACTACATGCTCTTGGAAGCTGGGCTAGCACTTAGACTCAGCAGCTGGAGGGTTCGCTGAGGCCATACACAGCCAACACTCCCACCCCCTCATGACCACAGAGCTAGTGTCAGGAGACAGACGTCCACAGACGGCCGTGCATAAATCTTGCCCACAATGTATTCCTGTGGATGGCAGGATCAGACGGTGGGCACTTGACAGCCAGCTGGCAGTAGTATTGGTACCCTGGAAGTGTAAGCAGGCTTAATTACCAGCCCTTGTGCCAATTCCAGGGCAAACCACCAGCCGTCTCCTCACCCCTGCCACCGCTGCCGCTCCACAAATCCCTGAGGCGACATCAATAATTCATCTGAGAACCAAAAAGTGCCAGGCCTCTGACACTGTTGTCTTCCAGCCTGGTCCTACCTTCTGGGCCTCGCCTGGTGTCCCTGTCTTGTCAAACGTCAGGTGTGGTGTGAGGTGAAGAACGATCTGCGGGGTGGACACGTGTTGTCATTTTCTGACGAAACAAGTATTAGAGACAGGGATTAAATGCTCTTAATTAGAGGTGTTTCTTGCCAAGCTTCTTCAGGAGAAAAAAAGAATTTTCTCCTCAGTTGATGTGCTATCCTTATGGAGACCTTGGGGGAGGGGCAGAGGGTGGGTATGTGGAATTCATATCTGGGAGCAGGTGGCCATATCAGAAATAATGGCTCGAGGTACTGGGAAAATGTAATCAATATTTACCTGCTGAGAAGTCCCAAGAGGAGAAGGAAATGGACTCCTTCCCTACGGCACAGATTTCATTCTGGTGTCCTGCTTTCTTTGTGTATTTGGCAGCAGGGGAAAAGTGCATGATTTTTTTTTTCTGGTGGTGGTGGGGAGAGTGTTGGGATTGGTGGAATTATTCCATCATCAGCCTGCACACAATAATCCATTATTCAAGCATGACAAACTTAAAATACTCAGTCTGGTCTCCTGGTATCTGCCTGGTTTCTTATTTGTGTCCAAATGAATGCAACCCATGACATACTTTTTAAAAATATTATGATTCTCTCTCTCTTTCTCTCTCTCTCTCTCTTCCTCCCTCCCTCCATCCTCCCTGCTATCTTTTGTCTAGAACAATCATTATCAACATTAGGCTTCCTTATCTGTGTCGTAAGCTCTGGAGAACAAGAAACTTATGTGGGTTGGTAATGTTTCTCTAGACTTCATTTTAAAAACAACAACAACACACACACACACAAACAAAAAAAAACCAACAAAGCTAGACTTGTGACAAAACAAAAGTTCTCTAAAACTCCAATGTAATATAATTTAATTCATTCTTTCCCTGCAGAAGTGTAGCAGCCGGAGTTTCTGTGGCACAAGAGACGACAGAAAAGGTGGCTGATGGCATTAGGCAGAAAAGAAATCTAAAGGTGAGGAACAGAGGAAGCAAGGCCATGCTTGGGGAATCAAGTAGCCGGAGATGTCGCTGCTGGTCCAGTGTCTTAGAATCCACTATATTGCTGAAGGCAATCTCTCATCATACTCTCCAGTTGGATTCCAGGTCCTGAAGAATTGCTGCTATTTCCGCACAGGTGTTGAGGCCAGCCAGACACCCAGCCCCTGTCCCCCACCCTCCACCATGTGATTTCATTTGGCAGGGGTCTGAGGACATTAGTATTCTCATAAGGACCCTAGGGTTGCCTTCTACCATCCAAGCAGGTCCCTGTCCCCTGTGGGAGTCTGCTCAGAACTCATTCAGATCACTGCTTTCTCCAGGGTCCCCAGGAAGAGGAGGGCTACAATGTCTATGAGGTGGATTGCTGGTTGATGGTTCCCCTCGATGCCTGCTCTTCACACACTGAGAAATGGACAACCCAAGGTGATTGCGTGTCAGGACGCAGTGTCAACGGAACCACCGTGGTCTGGCCTGTGGTTCGGGGCATGGTCTCTGCAGTCGAGTCAGCATCAGCTGAGATGCTGTCTAGACCCTGGCACACCTGGCAGCTGGGTGCGAATGGAGGAAAAGAGCAGAGATGTCAGGTAAGGTGCAAGATACCCGGTTAGATCTGAACTGTAGATAGACTGTGAATCATTTTGCCAAAAGAAGTCTGTTTCATGCAATATTTAGATCCTACTTGCCCTCAAAGAAAAAAAAAAAGAATCGTTGGTTGTCTGAAATTTAAACATCCTTAGGCACCCGGCATTTATGTGTATCCCAGAAGTTTCAGGGCTTGCTTTGTCTCTGCCCGCTCTTGTCTTTATAGGAGGCTTCTTCTTCATCATCTCGCTCAGATGGGAAATCAGAAGTCATAAAAGGCTTGAGGGGGAAAAGAAAAGGACAAGAATTTTAATGTCCCTACAACATGAACTCTATTTAGGTTCAGTGATGTGGAACAAGAGTCTTTTCCTATTTTCCTCTCTTTACTGGTGTCCTGTACCAAGACTCAAGATGGACCCAGAAACCATCACTTCCATTCCAAGGATGTTTGTGTGACATTTCTTTCTGATGTAGAAAGAAGGTAGTCTAACGGGCCCGTTGGACAGGTATGCATTCTGTAATTCAGCAGGTAGCTTATGGTTCAAAACCATCCTGGGCAGGAAGTACCTGAGACTTTTTTTTTGCCAGTCATGGGGCTTGAACTCAGGGCCTGAGCACTGTCCTTAGTCTTTTTCTCTTTTTTTTTTGCCAGTCCTGGGCTTGAGCTCAGGGCCTGAGCACTGTCCTTGGACTTTCTCAAGGCTAGAGCTCTACCACTTGAGCCTCAGCACCACTTCGGCTTTTTTCTACATGTGGTACCGAGGAACTGAACCCGGGTCTTCATGCATGCTAGGCAAGCACTTTAACCACTAGGCCAAACTCCTGGCCCATCCTTAGTCTTTTTCTCAAGGCTAGTGCTCTACCACTTGAGTTACAGCACCACTTCCAGCTTTTTTCTATGTATGTATTACTGAGGAATCGAACCTGGGTCTTCATGCATGCTAGGCAAGCACTCTACCGGTAGGCCAAACTCCCGGCCCCGTACCTGACACTCTTATTTCCAATTAACTACTGAAAAAAAAAAGCCAAAAGTAGATCTGTGGCTCAAGTGGTAGAGCATTAGCCTTGAGCAAAAAAAAAAAAAAAAAAAGGAAAAAGCTTAGGGACAGTGCCCAAGCCTGAGTTCAAGTCTCAACACACAACACAACACACACAGGAGAATATTAGATAATTCCTTAAGCTTACTCTCCAAACAAAAACTAGCTCCTATGTAGCCAACCAAGGGGTCCTTAAAAGAGTATAGTAGGAAGTAGAGAGAGATTTACTACAGAGGGGAGAGACGACACAGGATAACTTCAGTAGAGAGAGAATGAAATAGAAAAATGGAGGGGGAACAGGACGGGGGCGAGAGAGAGGAACAAGAGAGAGGGAGGGAGAGAAGCTTCAAGTAACGGAAGGGTGCAAGGATGGAATTCGTGACCATGTGAAGGTCACAGGCCCCACATGCTCTTTGAAAGGAAAAACAATGGCTTTATTGAAGGTTGGAGACAAGAGCATACCAAAAGACCTGTCTGTCCATTGGCCAGGAGTGATGGCTTTTTCATCTGATTGGCCAGGGCAGGGGAACTAGAGGTGTGGGTTGTTTACAAGCAGAGTCTTGGTAGAATCAACCCCACCTGGTCCCAGTCCAGGTGCAAGAGTTAAAGAGTTCTGATCCACTGCGAACCCCGCTGATGGCGGCATGCTTCTTCTCTTCTACCTGGGCTGTGCTTGCTCCTCAGCTTCTTCTTGACAGGGTATTTTAGATTAGACTCGAAGGTTCTACAGGTGCACCCCAAGAAAGAGCTCTCCTACAGATCTCCAGGAACAGGGAAGTTGCTGTTTGATGGCTGGGTTTCAAAGCCTTTCGCCCTCATGTTGATTTTTTTTTTCACAGCTGCAAGGCAGTCTGTAAGCCCTGCCCTTTTACATGACAACGCCCTTGCATTTCTAGATGGAAGAAGAGTGGCTGAAGGGTTGGGGGTACCTCACGTCTCTGGCCTTTCCCTTCGTCATGCAGCCTCAAAGTGAACTCCATCAGCCAGCCATCAAGGGGATGATGTCTCTGCAGCAGCAGACTCTTCTCCAGTCACGCGGCTGTCTGGACACGGGGTCCACAAGCTGCAGACCAGGTAAGCTGGGCCTAAACCACAGGAACTATGAGGTGACTCACCAGTGTCTGGTATGTTGGAAATGTGCTTTGGCAACTGAAAAGCAATGCCATCCCCTGCCTGTAAAGAGCATCCTGGGAAGTAGTTTTGGGGTAACCTTCAGTCTTTTGCTACCCATTCCTCTGCTGTTTTCTGTACAAGGCTGACCTGAGGGACTTGAAGGCCACAAAGATAGATTTTTTAAAAATATGGAATGATTATCAGGGTTTTCTTCTTGTTTTCATTTTTTTTTGGTGTTGAGAGCTCAACTCAAGACCTAGGCAAATGTTTTAAATTTAGATCAAGAATTTGAGAAATTGAGAACAGAGTGTGGTACAGAAAATAATGTTTGCTTGCTGTCCTTTTGTGTCTTTTGAGACAGTGAATTTGAGGTTCTCTGCCTCAGCCTCTCAAGTTCTGGGCTTACAGGTGTGCAAGATCATGCCCAACTCATAGAAAACACTTGGATTGAGGCAAAAGGCACAACCTGGAGTCACTCGGCGTCAGATAGAATTTACTGTTTAGTAGCATTGGCCGTGTCAGAGCTCACACTTAATGTCAGCCATTTACCACCTAATATTTCAGTCAACAGTTGATTTGCCTACACTAACAAAATTGCGTGATTTAAATACATATTTGTAGCCGTTATATTTTTATTGTAACTTTATTATAATCTTTCACTCGTTGTACAAAGGAGTTTCACTTCCACATGTCAGTTTATGAGCACATGCATCTTGATCAGCGTCAGTCCTTTCATCGTTCTCAGTAGAAGAGATAAAAAAAATTGCAATATAGTTTTGGCTTACGATGAATCCCTTTTGAGACTGTGTTTGGGTATCTATTTCTTCTGGAACTAGACCTACCTCCCAACGACAGGGGTGAATACACATCTCAAATAGGGCCAATTCTTTCTCTCCCACCATCCCTCTCATCTTCCTTCTCTTTCTTCTCCCTCTACCTATCTCTCCTTCCTTCTTTGTTGTTGTTGTTGTCGTGGTCCTTGTCCTCCTCCTCCTCTCCCCTCCTCCTCCCCCTCCCTCCTCCTCCCCCTCCCTCCTCCTCCCCCTCCCCCTTCCTCCCCCTCCCCTCCCTCCTCCTCCCCCCTCCCCCTCCCTCTTTCCTCCCCCTCCCTCCTTCCTCCCCCTCCCTCTTTCCTCCTCTCCCCCTCCCTCCCCTCCCCCTCCCTCCTTCCTCCTCCTCCCTCCTTCTTCCTCCTTCTTCCTCTTCCCTCCTTCTTCCTCCTCCCTCCTCCTCCCTTTCCTCCTCCCTCCTCCCATTTCTAAGTAGTGGCCTGAAGGGAAACACAGGCATGTAGAGTCTATCTGTGGTCTTGTGCAGACAGACCAAAGCAGAGTGGGGGCCTTCTTGATTGTTGAGCTCCTAGTGTTGCCAGCACCCAAGGTCCTCACATGTGCAGTAGTTGGGACAAGGTTACCTTGCAGAGGTGCCCAGGCCGTCATGGAGAATTGAGAAAGAGATGAGCGGGGTGGGGTTTACAGTCTTTCCGTGTATCCTATCTGCTGTTTGAAATGAAGGCTGTTGGTGGTGTGACCCACTATTTTCTTTCGTTCTTCAGCTTTAAGGAGATGCGGTTGATGTAATAGCTTGTGTACGTTTTCACGTGTGTCATTAGAGGATGTTCCTTGAGTCACCACCAATACCGTGAATAGATCCACAGCATCCCAGCGTGTCCTGGAGCCCCTTTGAGGCCTTTCTCTTCATTGCCCTCTAAACCCCAGGCAACCACCGATCTGTTTCCGTCACAAGTAATTTTTATTTTCTAGTATTTTGTGTCCAGGGAACTCTACAATATGTATTCTGTGTTTTGGTCTGGCTTGTTTAATTCAGCATAATAATTTGAAGATATGTTTCTGTTGATCCTCACATCAATAGTCCAGTAGTTCATGATTGATCCATTTGTCTGTTGTTGGGTGGTTTCTCCCCCCCCAACTTTCAATTTCTGACTGAAAATGATGAGAAATAGTGTCTTGTACATTTGGCTATATATCTTTTTGTGGACATAGACTTTCATAGTCTTTCTCTTAAAAGTACAAGGGCATGGGAAAGCTGGTTACATGGCAAATGTATGCTTTTAAAGAAACTACTAAGCCATTTTCTTGTCTGTTGCCTTTCTCTCTGTCTCCTTTTATTTCTCTCTCTTCCTCTATTTTTCTCTTGATTTCTTTCTCCCTCTCTTTGCCTCACTTTGTTTTCTCTTCCCTTCCTCCCTCTCCCTCTCTTCCTTCCCTTCCACCTTTCTCCTCTCTCTTTCTGTCTTTCTTCTGTGCTGGCACAAGGGCTTGAACTCAAGGCTGGGCGCTGTCCCTGAGATTTTTCACTCAAGGCTGGCATTCTACCACTTAAATCACAGCTCCACTTGTGGCTTTTTGAATAGTTAATTGGACATGAGTCTCATAGACTTTTCCTGCTTGGGCTGGCTTCAAACCAAGATCCTCAGGTCTCAGCCTCTCTGTAGCTCAGATTACATATCTGAGCCCCCAGCCATCTTCCTGCTCTTACACAGCACGATCAGTCTTTCCCTTCCTTACTTTTGGTTCAAATCAGTTCTAGTTATGTTTCTTGCAACCCAAGAGTCACGGTAAGTATGGAAGACACTGCTTTGGGGAAATTTATTTGTAGGATTGGGAATCTGCATATTATCAAATAATATTTACTTAGAACAAATAATGCTCAGAAGAAGCCATGTGAAGGCTTGAGCCATACCTAACATGATTTAATCTGATCAGCTCAGGACCAATGATTTTAAACCCTCACACTGGGAGAAATTGCAACCCAAACAGCCCATAAATACTATCATTTATCATCTGATCTCATTCCTTGTTATTCCTGAGAGCAAATGGGATTCACAAACTGAGAGAAGACTAATGGTTGATGTGGTTAATTTGAGCAGTGCTTTTTTTTTAAATTCTCTAATGAGTTAATAAGAATTTAATAAGAAGTTTATAATTGTTGCCAAGATGCCTGTGAGGTAGGGAAATGTTCTGCCAGGGGCAGAATATTTGAACCAAGTGATGCAAAGACAAAAGTGGCAGCGTGCCCGAGTTAATGTGGGGCTTTGCCACGTCTAAGGCCACCTCTGGCTGAAGAGCAGGTGAAAGAAGAACAACAGAGGGACTAAGAAGCATGGCTCCAGGCTAGATGGCTTTCTTGAATTCTGATGCGGGCTCCTATCATCTTGTGACCTTGCCCTTGCCCTTGCCCACAGGCTTGCCGCTTCCCTGTGCCTCAGTTTCCTACAAAGCAGAGATACCCAAGCATGTTCCCTGTTGATTAAGTTCTCATTGCTGGGACAAACAACAGAGAAAACAACCTAAGAGAAAAGGCATTTGCTCTGTGCTTAAGGTCATTCTGGTAGGAATGGTGCAGGAAAGATCAAAGCAAGTTATGTCCTGGTGGCCAAAGAGGAGAGGGGAGGGATTGAGAGGATGAGGAAGAGAAGGGAGGGAGAAGGAGAAAGTTTGCTTGAGGTGGCTTCCTTTCCCTTTTTCCTCTTACCCTGATTAGGCCCTGGGAGGATTCTGCTCACTTTCAGAGAGATTTCTACCCCTTCATTGGGTCTTCCCTTCAGTTATTGCTCTCAGGAAAGGACTCAGACACACCCCAAGGTGGCCTTTCCTAACTTCCCAGGTTTCCCCCAAGCCAATCAGGATGCCATTCAAGACTAACCATCACACTGCCTCTGCTGTGCTTCTCTCTCTCCCTCTCTCCCTCTCCCTCTTCCTCTCTCCCTCTCTCCCTCTCTCCCTCTCTCCCTCTCTCCCTCTCTCCCTCCCCCCTCCCCCCTCCCTCTCCCTCCCTCTCCCTCCCTCTCCCTCCTTCTCCCTCCCTCCCCCTCCCTCCCCCTTCTCCTCCCTCTCCCCCCCTCCTCTGTGTGTGTGTGTGTCCTGGGCTTGAACTCACGGTTTGGGTGCTGTCCTTGAGCTTTTTTATTCAAGGCTAGCACTTGAGCCACATCTCCTCTTCTGGCTTTTTTTTCTTATTATGGCTAATTGGAGATAAGAGTCTCACAGACTTTCCTACCTGGGCTGGCTTTGAACCATGATCCTCATACCCCAGCCTCCTGAGTGGCTGGGATGAGAGCTATCGGTTTCTCTCAGGGTTCTTTAGAAGATAAAATGGGTTGATAGTCAGGGGTGCAGGGGACGCCAACAGCAGTCAACACAGTTAGCAAATGTTCATCCACAGTTTTATCACAACGACTGTTGGTAGGTTCATCATGCATAGCATTCTCCCCAGTTGAGTGCAGGAAATTCACTTTTCCCATTTCTCACTTAGATGTTTTGGACAGTCTGCTTTAAAACAATGGATCATCATTTTCATTACTGATGAGAATCTGGGGGTTCAGTAACATGAACAAGTGGCCAACTGATGGAGCCAGTTTTCCAACCCAGAATGGCGGGTCCCTAACGGGCATGCTTTCTTCTATGTACTGTTTTGAAGCTGTCCTAGACTCCAGGGACTCCAAGGTCAGCTTAGAGCTGTCTTGCGCTTAGATGCAGGAGAGAAAGAGCTCTTCCACAGGAATGAATGCTCAGGATTTCTATCAGTTCTCCTAAGATCCAGATGGGACCTGAGGGCTTTGGGTGAAGAAGGCCTTGTGAGCCTTTTCTGTCTTAGGGCAAAGCCAAGGGAGCCCACCATATCCTGTAGGCCAGGGGGTCATTTCCCAGCATGTAGCTTTTCCTCCTCACTGCAGCTCTGTGAGGCCTGGGATAGGAAATGTTGGCAGGTATCTCTGAAGCCATGGGCCCTCAAGTGTGGTCAACCTCACTACTCAGGTGTCTCGTGACTCAGAGGAAACCGGTATGCCTGTGAGTGCATGCCACCACTCGAGCTCAGGGCCTGGGTGCTGTCCCTGAGCTTTTTTTGCTCAAGGCTAGCATCAATGTCAACTGAGCCACAGCGCTCCTTTTGGTCTTTTAGAGGGGGCAGTAGTTAATTGGTGAATCTCAGGGATATTCCTTTCTGGGCTGGCTTTGAACTGTGATCCTCAGATCTCAGCCTCCTGAGTAGCTAGGAGGACTGGCACGAGCCCATCAGCACCCAATCCGTTATCCCAGTTTTACAGGTCTGGAAAGTAGATTGGTGGGGCTCAAGTTCCTAACCCAGAAGTGATTTTAATGTGTAAATGATGGAAATGGGATTCCAACTCCGGTCTCTACTGATCTGAACACTTAAATTGCTGACATGGCTGAGTGGGAAGGTAGCCAGGTGGTTTGGTTATACAACTGATCCATTCCCAGGGTCTCTGTGTCCTAAGAGGTGCAGTTTTCCACGTTGGGTGGTTAGACAGATGAATTAGTTGGGTGATCCATTCCTGTTAGTAGTGGAACAGTCTCTGGGTAGCACATTCCTCAGGTTCTGGGGTGATTTTGCTTCTTCCTTCCTTGTCATGCTCAGCTCAAGGGCTGTAGACTCATTTTATAATTCTCTGTCTTCCTTCCTGGCTAGCCCGGCTCTGGCTGCATCTGCTTTGATATGCGTTCCTGGTTTGATCTCTTATTTATGAGAGGCAGTTTTCACAGACAAAACAGAGAAGCAGGCCTTTCCATCCCAGCAGCAAATGTTTGCCTCACTTCTGGAGCAGGAGGCAGGCAGCCATGGCTTGACTGCTCTGTACCCGCACCTGAGACCAGGGCCAGAATCTGGACACTGGGTGGGGACATTTAGCTCATCGCCGTATTTTGCACCCACTGCACAAATGGGCCGTGTATTTACACCCAGGCTCGGCTCGGCCTCGGGGAGACCCAATGCTTTCCCTCCCCTGCACCACCTATTAATATATCGAAACACTAACCCACTGTGTGGTGGTGTTGAGAGATCAGACTTTGCTGGAGTCATGACAGGATAATGAAATTACAAGGGTGGGGACCCTCCTGACAGATCAGTGACCTGTAAAAAGAGAAAGGGAGATTAGACTTCCCCTTTCCTCTACCTGTGAAGAAAGAGATAACGAGAAAGCACCAAGGACTCCATACAGAAAGAGCTCTCACCAGAGGGCAGCCAAGCTGGATAACCTGGGTGCCAGACTTTCAGCTCCTCTGAATGTAAGAGAGAGATGTTTGTTACTTTTCACCGTATGGCATTTTGTTCAAGGACAAATGAAGATAGATTGCTCTTTGTCCAGAGAAGCCAATCTAGATTGCTGGATCCACTTTGAGTTTGCTAATGTAGATGGGCAGTTAGCAACTCCAGAAGAATGAAGCCTAAACTGAATGGAGGTGGCTGTGAGCCGTTTGAGTTTAGGTGGTTTGGGAAATATAACTTGAAAGGACAGGCATGTCTGGAGAGTGCTGTCTCCCTTACTGGTTTTGGCATATTTAAGTTAGGGAATCCTCAATTTACTTTGAAATTAGTTCTTTTGAAAAACATATCCTACAAAGTTGATGTAATGGTATATTTTATGTTATATGAACTTCAATTTTAAAATGTAGTAATCAACCAAATTAATCTATTAGGGTCTAGATTTATGTATTAATATGTTAATCAATTAATGTATTTACTAATCTACAGATATAAATCTATAAATCTGTCTACAGAAGTATAATCTATACACAGTACATGCATTTATATATAATATATTTAGTGTATATATTACAGCATATACAATCCAGTAATATACACTATACTATTTATATACTATATATACTATACTACTATATATTATATTTAATAATATAATTATACCATATTCTAAATGTTTTTATAATGTGTTGTAAGTATATAATATAATACATTTATAAATATAGGGGCTGGGAGTTTGACTCAGTGGTAAAGTACTTGCCTAGAATGCACAAAGACCTGGGCTCTATTCTTCCATATCACATACACAGGAAAGCTGGAAGTGGTAGAAAACTAGCCTTGAGTAAAGCCCAAGGACAGTGCTCAGGCCCTGAGTTTAAGCCCCAAGATTGGGAAAAAAAATAAATATAATCTATAAACATATTTTCTAATAATATAATATACTATAATAAGAGTGTATATTACAAATATATTAAACATGCTAGCTATATATTAGTACATTATATATCAATACATTACATACTAGTATATATTAATCCATACTCTGACCAATAAATGAGTTTATATTGACAAAAATTTACATGAACATGATTCTGTGTCATAGAGCTATGATAATGGATGAATGGGTATGTGCCAGCCCAAATGGGTCTTTGAAAATAATGTCAAGGATAAACAAATGCTGCAGGGAATAGATGAAACTATACCACAGTTCTATATGTTGTTGCATGTTGTTTATGGGATTTACACATGGCTTTAGTAATCTCTCCAGCAAACACATGAATAAGAAGATTGCTCAGCTGATAAAGAGCAAGCTGTCTATAAAGCCTGAGTGAACTTGGGAGAGGCAACGAGGAAAATTCCAGTGTTACTGAGTGTTATTCTAGATGTTAAATACACCCTAACGGATGTAAATAAACATTAACTTTTAATTGCAGAGGGTGGATATGTAGGTGTTGGGTTTATTATGCTGTATACCTTTCTATATAATTTTTTTTCTCATTTAAAACCACGCTTGGTTATGCACAGAATGCTGTTAGAAAACAGAAAAGAAAATGGCCTCAGTGCTTGTTTGGGGAAGAGGAGTGGGGGTCAGAGGTGGTGGGACATTTATTTGTGCTTTGTGAGATGAGGGCAGCTGCCTAAAAACTATGCCCCTTTCCTGTCTGCTGTTCAAAGGTGGTGTTAGGAGAATGTGCCTGCAGGGGTGTAGCGAGCAGAGAATTAAACTTAATTAAACATGGAGAAGAATCCCTGGGTACAGAATTTGTGCTTAATGATTATTAACTGCTATTGGTACACGGATGTTACACATGATATATATATATATATACATATTTAAATTATGCCATCTGTTTTGTTTGTATTTTTGGAAGCTTATTTAAAAGAAACATTAGTATATGTCTTCTAACTTCTGGTAGTGTTTGACTTTTTTTTCCCCTTCCTAAGGTAGAAAAAAAGCTGTATTGGCTTGGTGATGCTTTTCTCAACTTGTTACATGTATTTACAAATAGCTAGGTACAAACATACACAACGCATACACCATCCATGCACCTGTCATGATCTATTCATCCATCTCTGTCTACACTTACATACATGACATGAGTGTGTGCATTGATGCATACAGTACTTACCCAAGGAATGTACGTTTCCACCATTAAGTTGGCTACTCCACACCGTATGAAAGACAGAACCGAGATGCCTGGGTTCCTTGTTCTAGAGCCCAAGGCTCTAGAACGTGCAATTGTAGTGATCTGAGAGAAAGGCTTTAATCTGAGGCAACTGGTGCACTAGCATGGCATAGAAGAAAGGCCTCACACTAGTAGTCAGCAGTTTCAACTAGCCGGCAGGTGTGTGCTTTGTGTAACTCCTACATTGTTTTAAACTCAATTAATGAATAAAAAAATCCTAAATGGTGTTTGATCTTGGGTAAGTTACATCTCCTCTGTCTCTCTCTCTCTCTCTGTCTGTCTGTCTCTGTCTCTGTCTGTCTTTCTCTCTCTCTCTCCCTCTCCCTCTCTCTCCCTACCCCCCCTTATAACCTTAAAAATGAAAGTTAATGCTGTTTCAGTGAGCCCTAAATGAGAGATTGCCAAGTATGTATGGTCGTGCACACTGCGTAACTCAGCGCCTCGTGAGTCTTTGACTTTAGTCTCTAATGGCAGGGCGTCGCTTTCCAGTCTGATGAACCGAGAAGCAATGTTGATGGCTTTTTCATTCCACTTCAGAATTCAATAGCCGCAGTGGGCACTGCAGCCACATGACCTCCAGATGTCCTTTGAAGGAACTGCTCCTCCTGTAGGCGATGGGCTGGGAAGTGGTGATGCCTGGCCTGGGGGTGGGGAGTGGGGTGCTGGATTGGGGCCCATGGTTGAGCTCCAGGGCCTTGTCTTCCTTTGGGATTTCAGACTAGGTGTCCCAGGATGGTAGGAGAAACGGCTCAGATTCTTGGATGATGGGCAGGACAGTGGTTAAACGAGATGACAGAATGAACAATTTGCAGAAGTCCTCCCTGCAGGTTCTGTCACGGATGGTCCCCAACATGGGAATCTCCTAAGAGGCCTCTCAGACTTATGAACTGAAACACATGTAATACGATCGAGTGGACATGAATGCATTGTGTATCTTTGTATGTCTCATCCTAGCATCAGACCCAACACAGGACACAGCTCAGTGGGAGTTCATTCATTCTGCCTCTGAATAGCTACTTTGCTAGTCCTGGACCTAGGTGTTGTCCCTTAGCTCCTTTCATTCAAGGCTGGCACTCTACCACTTGAGCTACAGCACCACTTGTGGCTTTTTCTGTAATTAATTGAAGATGAGAGTCTTGAGGACGTTTCTGTCTGGGCCATTTCTGTCTGGGCTGGCTTTGAACTGTGATCCTCAGATTTTATCTTCCTGAGTAGCTAGGATGACAGATATGAACCACTGGTACCTGGCTTTTTTTTTTTTGCCAGCCCTGGGTTTGAGCTCAGGGCCTGAGCACTGTCCTTGGATTTTCTCAAGGCTAGAGCTCTACCACTTGAGCCTCAGCACCATTTCCGGCTTTTTTCTATGTATGTGGTACTGAGGAATCGAACCCGGGTCTTCATGCATGCTAGGCAAGCACTTTAACCACTAGGCCAAACTCCCGGCCCTGCTTTTTAATTTTTAAAGTATTTCATAGGAAAATTTCCAACGTGTACAAAAAGTAGGACAATTATATAATAAACTTCCAGGCACTAATCCCGTGGCTTCCACAGTCATTAACATTTACAGGTCTGGGTCCAGATCTTCTCCCAAGCTTTTATTTCTATAATAATTTAAAGCAAATAAGATATTCTAGCATTTTACTCACAAGTACATTAGTATGCATCAATAACAGATAAAGACATTTAAAGGCCACATCGACATTTGACAATAATTTCTTATGTCTCATCTGTTGCTTAGTGAGTGTTCAACATTCTATATTTGCCTTAGAAATATAGTTATGGCCTACCTACCTGCCTACCTACCTGCCTATATCCCAAACCTTGGAACTGGCCTCTTTTTCCCTGCAAATATGCATCACAAACCTGCCAATGTGTATTTGGAAAACGGTTCTGTTTGGGAGGCTCTCTCTCCAGACTTAAAACAACAACAAAATCTCATTTAATATTATCCATTTGTACTATCATCTTTGTTGTCTCTTTCTTTTTAAGAACTCAGCCATCCCTGAGGTCACTCACCTTTCATCTCTGCTTTTCAATTTTCTTCCAGGCTTTTATTTCCATTGACAATCTTAGTTGTTACCTAGCAATTTGAATCAGGGTGTTCAGCCTCTGAGATTTTTCAAGAGAATTGCACCCTTGATAATAAGCATTGGTTGACAGGCCCCACTTTTGGTCTGCATTGTTTGATGATGAGGGGAGAAAATAAAATATAAAAAGCAAGCCTAATCCTAGTGTATTCTTTTGGGTCATTCTCCTATTAATTTCTCTTTGTGAAGAGGATCTGTTTGCTTCATCTGAGGGAAGGATTCTTGACAAAAATGTTTTTGTTTTTTTTTGTTCAGAGTAGATTAGAAATGGATTTTTGAAGACACCAAGCCAGTATCAACAAGAACCTGTCACCTTGAGGTTAAAGTGTGTGTGTGTGTGTGTGTGTGTGTGTGTGTGTGTGTGTGTACACCCAGTAACTTTTTGACCTCTACAATCTATTTTTGAAAAATGTCTTCCACACAGGTGACATATTTGGACCACCTGGTAAAAACTCATTTTTTTTATTTGACAGCTTTAATATGTCAGGCATTCTGTTGTCAACATTTTGTTATCAGATGGGTCATGTTTGTTGGCAGTGGGAGCTTACAAACTAATGAAGAAAATAAGGAAGGAAATGAGCTCTGGAGTTAAGAGTTATGTGCTACCAGAAGGTACATGAGGAAGGTACCAGAATCTAGAAATAATTGCCACCACCACCCTAGTTCTCCAAAAAACCTGGGGGGTCTGACAGTTGCATTAAAGTTTTCAAGCCAGGGAAAATTAGCTACAGAAAGCTTAAATTCTAGTGATATCCAGTCTATGACAGTCCCTGTGGAACTTGCTATGTTGATTCCATGGGTGTGATGCAGGGGTGAGAGTAAGGTGGATGGAAGAAGGTAGAGAATGAATTTCTCCCCAGTAGGCAGTGTTTATGGAGGAATTGTCCCAGCAGCTGACTATGAGAGTAGATGCATCTCCAATAGTGTTTGGATACACAGCTCTAGATAATCACAAGTGTCTTGTCCAATAGAATTGTTTTGTTACTCAGCTCTAAGATAATGACAGGCTTACAAGTCAGGCCTGATGGTAGGAAAAGAAGCCCAGGTCCAATCTTTTCTTACTGGCTGTGTGCCTTTGGGGTTAGTGACAACCTTTTTGAGTTTACTTGCCTTCAAAATATGGATAAACTATTTGTTGTTGTCTGTGGTTCTAGGGAGTAAGCCTATGGTTTAGCACATACTGAGCAAACACTGTCACTTGGGCTATGTCCACAGCTTTTTTCCTTCCTCCCTTCCTCTCTCCCCCCCTTTCCCTTTTGTTTAGCTTATTTTTTTTTTAGATAAGGTCTTCTGTTTTTGACAAGGACTATATCTTCATTATCTCTTATCCCTAGCTGAGATTACAGGCATGCATCATAACCCCTGGCCCTTTTGGGCCACTTTTTCATGTGACTTTCTTGGGGGATGGGGTGTGGAATGGCACAGGAGTGGCCTTCCTGGAATAACCTGGTGGCCTCCTTACAATGAAGTCTTCTACTCTAGTTATTAAGTATTCAGGTCACTCTGAAGATCCAAGGAAGCTGTGCTGTGTGGGTAGTTTGACATTTCTTCCAAGATTTCCTGATGCATTAATATTTGTCCCCTCACTTTGTGTTGTAATTACTGATCTAATGGATCAGAAATGGAGCCTGCTGGGACCTTCTCATGCACACACACACTTCCAAATTACAGCGTCCGTCAGTTGACTTCTCATCTGGAAAAAAAAATGGGCAGCATGTTGCAATTCAAATATAATGCCATTTTTTAAAATAAAAGAAATGAGTACAGCACATCTTAATGAAATGAGAGGGATACTCTTTGCTCATAAGTCCAACTTGGAGGCACCTATTGTATAAACATAAAAATGCAGGTAGAGTAGATGAGTTATTTTTCTTAGCTGTATTGTCACAGGGGCAGGATGCTAACACAACCACTTTCCTTACCACGAATTACAACCCCTCCCCCAATCCCACCATACTTGTCTATAGATACATTCCAGATCTAAGCCCTCACACTGGCTCATGGCATTTTACATTACTCACTAGTTTTATCATGTTGGTGTCATTTTGTTGACACCAATGTCAGTTTCAAAACAACTCCAAATACAGAACTTCACCCATTTTTTTTTGAAAAAAGCTTCTCCTCTTAGGTGTGGCGGTATATACCTGTAATCCTAGCCATATACAGGAGGCATATATAGGATGATCATAAAGCGAGAGAGAAAGAGAGAGACAGAGAGACAGAGAGACAGAGAGACAGAGAGAGACACAAACAGACAGACCCTGTGTGAAAAAGAACTCCAAAACAAAAATCTAGGAACATAGTTCCAGTGGTACAGTACCTGTCTAGCAGTGCAAAGACCTGAGAGGAAACCTAAGTATTGCCCAAAAGAAATTCCTTTCTATTTCTAGCAAAGAGTGTGTGTACTGTAGAACACATTGACCTCCTGACCACTCGGTGGAAAGGAGATGGACCGTGAGGTACAAATTCAGCCATTTCCTCAGTATGCTGTTGCTTGGGACAAACCCACGGAACTCTTCTGAACTTCTCTCTGAAAAGTGAACAGCCATCACCAACCAAGTGGTTATGCAGACAGATAAATTGCTACCACGGACGTAATGATATGGATATTATTATCTATTATTGATGATCTGTGATTGACAGCAGATAGATTTCTGGTATAGCAAATTTGAATTCATGTGCAGAATTAAGAGAAGCATCAAGTTTTTGAGCGAGTTTTTGGCAGCAAATGACAGAAGTGCTTACCAGGCTGTATTGCCAGTAAGGAAATTCTGTTCACAGGGTTAGGGCATCAAAGCAGATTGGGAAGATCCCGTGTCTTATGTTTGGGGGTGAGCTTAAGACCTGCAAGCTGGGACATCACCATAGGGTTAGACAAGAAAATGATGCTTGATTATGGCATTCCTCAGCAAACAGTGTAGCACAATAATTAAGGGGAGCGGGGCAGAATATCAAAGTGAGACTGTGACATTTTCCCTTCTGATTCCTCCTGATTTTGTAAATTCTAAGGCTCCAGCACCTCCACTGTCCCTGTACTGTGTATTATCAGGCACTGAAATCCTTGTCTCAGAATCTCTTCTGTTGTACGAGTCATGATAATGTTGTCTATAGTTAAAGACATCTTCCCTGCAGCCTAGAGATGACACCGTGGTGTGATCAGAGCGGCATGTAAGCTAATTATCTATGGTGGAGTTTTGATTCTTACTGGGCTTTGTAATGAGAGCTTTCAGAATTCTGTTTTGTATGGTTGGAATTTCTTCTTGTGTGTCTCTATGTGCATGAGAAGGTGAAGAAAGTCGGGTGTGGAAAGGTGTCCAGGGAAATTGTAAATGGTCTCCATTCACATGCTGAACTCACTGAATGCCTCGTCAACCAGCACAGGGATGAAAGTGGAAAATCTGAGTGTTAGCTGGGCATCAATCACTCACACCTGGAATCCTAGATACTCAGGAGGCTGAGATCTGAGAATCCCTCCGTTTGAAGCCAGCCTGGCCAGTAAAGTCCATAAGTCTCTTATCTCTAAAGAAACCACTCCCAAAAAAGCTGGAAGTGGAGCTGTGACTCAAGTGGTACAGTACTAGCCTTGAGCAAAACACTCAGGGGCAGCACCTAGGCACTGAGTTCAAGGCCCAGAATTGGCACCTATGAAGTCTGGGTTTTGTTTTCTATCTTTCAAATTTCAAATGCTATATTTTCATGTGAGAGAAGGAAAAGAGGACTACTGGCGGTCCCTATAGTCTGTCAGGACATTATAAACACCATTTTACCTGAAGATGAGTGACATTATTCAGTTTGATTGTGTGGTGACCAGAAGGGCTTACATGCAAATCACGTAGGATTTGAACTACCTCGTCTGGATGGTATAAAGATAACTTGCAGATTGGTAACAAACCATTTAGTGCATTTGTTTCAGAGTGCTGATAAAATAATAATGCCCTCTTGTTTTCAATTGGGCTATTCCTTATTAAGTAAGACTTAGGGATGTAACTACTTGATATCAAAGCAACTGTTTGGGGTTTCTTTTCAGTTGTTATCTGAGGCCTTTAAGATAGCCCTGGGACATGTAATTAATTAAATGATAGAATTAATTGATCTAATTTGGTCATTCTGATGCCAGTGAAAGCCATTCACATACGAGCAGCATTTTGGGAATGCTAATTGTTCTCGAGATTTTGGTGTACTAATCACTCAAGGCGGTGATTTCAAATGTTTTTTTCTTGTGGGTAAAACTTTTGGAACAAAAAGTCAAAGCCTCACCAGACGCGGTCTTGACAGAGAAGTCACGGAATTAACTTCAGCAACATCTGGAGGAAAAGCAAAAGTAGACAGATGAGACTGCATCGAACTTAAGAGCTTCTGTGCGGCAAAAAGAAATACGTCACTGACAAAATGGAAACTTGCAAACGTGTGAGAAAATGTCTGCCAGCCCTTGGGATGCCTGTGGAAAGAAAAAAACAAAGGCCTAATTTCTGAAATACACGAAGAGCTCCTACAGTCCAATTACCAATGCAGTGTTAACAAGTCCATTAAAAAACAGGCCAGAGACTCTGCATAGAGTTTCTCCAAGGAGCATCTAGAAATGACCAATGTGTTTATTCATTCAAGAGGGGGGGAAAAAAAAGGTTTCCAGTTACCAGTCATGAGGGAAGTGAAAAACATCAAAGCTATCAAGATCAAGGCTCAAAGCTGCCAGCCTGCTGACATCAGAAGACCATTGTATTTGCAAGAATGAGGATGACCTGGAGCCTTTGTATGTGGTGGAAGGAAATAGAAAATCATGTCACTGCCATGAAAAACACCATGGAGGTTTCTTCCAGATTTCTGGGTGGCAGCATGCTTTGCCCGCGGAACTTGGTGACTCAGAGGGCTTTCTGCATCCCATGCATTTGTTCTGAGCACTTTTAGTGGAGTGCTCCCCTTCGGTAGGTTTATCCTAGCTCATTCTTAGATATGCCATTTCCCGCCTCCTCATTCCCACTTGTGTTTTTACACAGTGTTCAGAGGACAGAAACACATCTCCCCAGGCCTTCCTTGAAGGTTCTGAAGGCTGGGAAAGTGGATTGCTTAAGTTAGTGGTAGAGTGTCTATTAGAAATAGGAGTCTTTTGCATCCTTACATAATCTCCAGTTTTCCTTCTCTACACTGAATGGATCTTTTGAAGTTCATATCAAACTGGGTGCCAGTGGCTCACATCTGTAATCCTAGCTACTCGGGAGACTGAAATCTGAGGATTGCAATTTGAAGCTAGCCGGGGCAGAAAAGTCCCAGTAAAACTCTCATCCTTAGTGAACCACTCACAAACCAGAAGTAGAGCTGTGGCTCAAAGTAGTAGATCATTAGCCTTGTGCAAAAGACGGTCAGGCCTCGAGTTCAAGCCCCACAAATGACAAGAAACAACAAAAAGGTTCCTATCAATACAGACCAGAGACCTCTGACTACTTTTCAAAGTCAGATCCTGTTACTTCTCCATAACCTTCATAAACTCTGATAATACCAAACATTTCTTGGTTTCCCCACCCAGACTCATATGTCCCCTGTACTTTCAGGTAGCTGCTTCCACCAGTGTGGTGAGACCATCTTCCTCATCCTTCAAATGTCACTTCCTCTGGGAATCCTTGCCAGCTCCCCTTTGTTTCCTGACTTTTGAGCTGTTTCCTCGTTTTCCTGTTCATCTACAATGTACAGACTTATTTTTGCGAGTATAGATTTGAGGTGTTTTGCCATAGACACAAGCTACATGAGATGAAGGATGGCTGGGCCACGGTAGCCATTCCATTGTGTGTACACATTACACCATGCAGCCTTAAATATGCATTGAATTGGTGAACATTTTAAATGGAAGCATTGAGCTCTGATCCAAGGGGGGAGAAAAAAAAGTCTGATACCTCGTCCGGTGTCTACAGGGATTCTTTGCTCTGGTCCTGTCTTGTGTTGGGTTTCTACCTCTGGGGAGTTATCACTTGTTGCTTCTCAACTCTCACAGCTTTTCTTAAAATAATGCCACAGCGGCAACTTCTTTTTATTGTGTGTGGAAATAAAATCTATATATTAACTAAATTCTTTGTTTCTATGAAAAGGGTCTGCTTTTGGATTTAAAGAGAATTTGATCTGAAAAACTTGTCAATTCCGGGAAAATAAAGAGCAAAGTCTGAAAATACAAGTTTCCATAGTTTTCCTAATACATAGGAAAGCCTCGGTACTAGTTCGAATTAGCTATATTAACTAGAAAAGTAGTCTCTTGAAGATTCTCTTATGCTTAAGAATGACAGGTTTAGTCCTCATGGTGTGACTTGTTTAAATGGAGACTCTCTCTCTCTTCCTCTCTCTCTCTCTCCCTCCCTCTCCCCCTCTCCCCCTCCCTCTCCCCTCCCTCCCTCCCTCCCTCCCTCCCTCCACCTCTCTCCCCCTCTTCCTCCACCTCTCTCCCCCTCTCCCTCTCCCCCTTCCTCTCCCCTTCCTTCTCCTCCTCCCTCTCCCTCCCTCCCCCTCTCCCCCCTCCCCTTCTTGCTTTGGCTAATGGCAGGAAATTACAGCATGAACCATGATAAGCAATCACTTGAAATGAAATATTAGATATCAAAATGCCACTGATTCATCAAACAATTCCTGGCACTGGGGGGAACATCACCCTGATTATCATTTTTCTCAGGAATTCACTTTCTCTGCCTCTCTTTATATCTCTGGAGAACTCTTCTTCAATTAATCCCCCAAACTTCCATTCCTAGTATCCTGTGTCTGTGACGTGCAGGGCATTCTAGTTCACCCTCTTATCCAAAACTATCCTCTGCCTTATTTTACGTATCCATCTTTTATAACAGCATTCCTACTGGTTGAGATAAAAGCTTTAAAAAAAATCCCACCTCTATCTTTATGGTTGTTATTTTATGCTTATGAGGGTTGTCTTGTTAATTTGTAATAAAATTGCTGAAGTAAAACTTCGAAGTGCCCTTTACAAACAAATTATAGCTCCCTCCTCTCCTCCAATACCAAAGAAGATCCATTTTTTATACAGGCTTTTCCTCTGCTTGTAAAGATTTATCTTCCTCCTCTCCAGAGCAAAGCAAGCTCTTCACTTCTTTAACTCTTCCAGATGCCCCAAGAAATGCCAGATAGTGTCTTCATTATCTTCTTAGTATAAAGGAGAGGGTTCAGTAGTAAAACGACACTTCTGGTTTATTAAATGCCAGGCTTGCGTTGCACCAAGCTATCTGCCAGCTGGCTGCATTACAGACAGCATCTCAAAGGACAGCCTTCCCCTCCTGTTCACCAGCTGGCCATGCAGCTCTAGATGGAGGAGACGCCCCCTGGCGGCAGAGGCCTGATCTACTTACACCGTCCCTCCATGGGTGTCAGTGCTGTGCATTCTTCTCACCCACCAATGAGCTTTGTTGATTAAGCAGAGATTCGAGTCTCATGGACTTTTCTGTCCAGGCTGGCTTTGGACTGTGATCCTCAGGTCTCAGCCTCCTGAGTGACTAGGATGACAGGCACGTGCCTGGCTTTTGAAGGCTAAACTTCTTAGCTACTATTCATGTTTGGGATCACTTGGGTCCCAAGCTACATTCATTTCATTTTCTTCTTCATTAGAAAAATAGTTTCCGCAGAAGTTGGCTCCAAAAATATTAAAATTAAAAAGGGTAACAGCAGTGTATTTAAAAGTCATCTCCTAATCTCTCTGCAGAGTAACCTCTATTAATTCTTGGCAGATGGTTTCTCTAAGTCTTTTGCCAGCATCCATCCACTTGGCAAGAATTACCTGAGGACTTCCGTATAGTAAGCAAAGCAGTTACAATGGTGGAGAAGGTGGCAAACCAGGGCTTGCCCTTTCTAATTGACAGAATGGGGGGGGGAAAGCCCAAGTAAATAAGTCTCACTCTTGAGTGCGCATCCACAGTAATGTAAGCCAATATACCAATAGAGACATCTGCCCGCTCAAGTTCTGTAGTTGCAGCACAGGCTATGGGCCCAGCTGGAGGGCTCAACAATCAGTGATGCACTTCATTGTATGTTTGGATATTCTACGTTATATTCTTTACATTTGCATGTATTATGATAGCGTAAGTAGTAATATATACACATAATACGTTCTGTATGGGAATGTCGTTTGTTTCTCTGGAGAGCTGTGGCAGGTTTTGCTTGGGGAGTGCAGGCTGCTTTTGCATTGACCTGTGTGGAAGAGCTGGTGCAGAGGATTATGGGAGTGAGGCCCTGCCTTGCTTCCCTGGGTTTGAGAAGCATTCAGTGATTACCATCTGAGTGGCATTTCTCCCCTCCCAGTCTAGCCAGAGCCATTGATCTCAGAGTGTAGTGTAGTCGGCTTTCCCAGCCCCAGAGTCAGCTATAATTAACTGCTGGAGCTTTGAAAACGTTTCCTGAGCTACACCAGAGCCTTCAACGTTTGTAAACAGGAGTTAGTCGGAAGAAAACGTAGTAGAACTTGGTGAGTGCTGTTGTATTTTCTTTCACGCGTATTTGGAGTTTCATAGGAATCATATACAATATGTTAATGTAAATATCCCTGCCTTCAAAAGAGCAGTGGAAACAGAGTGCCAGTGGCTCACGCTGGTTGTGGGCCTTCATCTTTTTCTGCAGGCTAGTGTTCTACTGCTTTGAGTCACAGTGTCGCTTCTGTTTTTCTGGTGATGGATTGGAGATAAAAGTCTCCTGGACTTTTCCTGCCCAGGCTGGCTTTGAACCATGATCCTCAGATCTCAGCCTTCTGAGTAGCTAGGATTACAGGTATGAGCTACCAGCGCCTGACTTCCTGAACATATGTTGAACACTGTGTGTGTTGATGGGGTGAGGATTGCCAGACAGCTGATGGGGATTTGTCCTTGATCTCTTGGTCTTCCATACACACCCACGTTTCCCCAGAATAACACTCACCCGGGCAGGGAAAATTAGGTGTTCGACCCCAGCAGTGGGAAGGTCATTCAAAAATGCATTTCTAATACAGAAACTGAAATTAGGGAGAAACTTTACATTGCATTTTTTATGATGTGTGTCTTAGGCTCTGTCTCTGTTTGCACAGAGAAAGGCAATGAATATTTAATCCTGGGACAATGGAAGGAGAGGTGGGGGAGTATGCATACACAGTAGTGGTTTTGAATCTTCAGTAGCTTTTCCAAAGCTGTCACCTTTTACTTAAGAGTTGGACATGTTACCACTATTTGCCATTGACTTTGGGCTAGAATTGTCTTTTTTTTGTGGGTCATAGGGCTTGAACTCAGCCTGGGTGCTGTCCCTGAGCTCTTCGGCTCAAGGCTACCACCCGACCCTTGAGCCAAGCCCCACTTCCTGTTTTCTAGAGGTTAATTGGAGATAAGAGTCTCAGGTCCTTTTGTGCTGGGGCTGGCTTTGAACCTTGATCCTCAGATCTCAGCCTCCTGAGTAGCTAGGATTACAGGCATGAGCCACCATGCTGGGCTTTGTTTTTGTTTTGAACTTAGGGCTGGGTGCTATACCTGAGCTTCTTTGCAGAAACTCTAGAGCTTCACCACTTGAACCACAGCTCCATTTCTGTTTCTTTTGTTGTTGCTTTTGGTAGTGAATTGGAGATAAGAGTCTCCCATAGACTTTTCTCATATTCTAGCCTCCAGCATGGCCTCTAGGATTACAGCCATTACTCCTTAAGTTTTCGACACACCCACAGAACCCATGCAGTTTAGAACCCCCATGGCTATCAGCTTGGCATCATCATCAAATTTGCTTTTTTTTTAAACCAGTCCTGGGCTTGAGCTCAGGGCCTGAGCACTGTCCTTGGACTTTCTCAAGGCTAGAGCTCTACCACTTGAGCTTCAGCACCACTTCCGGCTTTTTTCTATGTATGTGGTACCAAGGAATCGAACCTGGGTCTCTGTGCATGCAAAGCAAACACTCTACCAGTAGGCCAAACTCCCAGCCCAAATTTGCTTTTTATATTTCCTTTATACAGTGGACCTTGCAAATCACCTGAAACTGGTCCCCAATAAGCAAAAATAAAAAACATTACAACCAAGTGAGCTGAAAACTGGAATACTTTATACCTGTATAGAGCACTTGATAGAATTGCCAACCACCTCCCCACAGATTAACTTGGCAGCATTTCGTGACATTGCCTGGGTGTTTTCGTACCTGGTGTTCAGATGAGGAAATTAAGCCTGAGAGCACTTGAGTGTCGCACTGGAGGGCGTGCAATGAGCTCATGAAGTTACTTGAAGCCCCTTCCTGCAGAAGCAGGGTATGGATCAGGGCTATACATTCTGGGGGTCCCCTGTGTTATTAAACTCTCTAGGAGGTAAGCCTTGGAATTCACAATTTCTGTAAGCATTCCATGTGGTCTAAAAGACAATCACTTATATTTGGAAAAGTCCGATTTATAGTAGTTATTCCAACCCATAGGTTTCTAACCTGACTGTGGAACTGGGCTCAAGAACACCGTAGCTTTGTGTAGACTATTTGAATGTAAATGGTGACTTAGATAGTTGATTTGGATATTGATTTCTCAGAAAATCAATGATAGCCAACCATCCTTTATTCTATTTGATCTTAAAAACTTATGATTTGCATTGCTGGGCATGGTAGCCCATATCTGTCATCCCAGGTACTCAGGAGGCAGAAGTAGGAGGATCATGATCTGAAGAAAGCCTGGGTAAAAGCCCAAGAATCCATTTGAGAAACTAAAAGCAAGTGAACTGAAAAGGACTACTGTGTGCTCAAATGGCAGAGTGCTTGCTCAGGAAGCATGAGGCCCTGAATTCCACCAGTGGTACCATCAAGAAAAAAAAAAGGAAATTGAAAAAGAAAACAAAGATCTACAATTGTCCTTGGCTCACTGGCCTCTGACAGGCTAATGGATTGCCCACAAAAATGGCAAAACAGAATGAATCCATAGACTTGTAAGGTTCATATCTCTGAAATTCTAGAGCAGAGACAAAGGTGGGCATTGTGATACCAGTTGATAATGGTCTTCCCAGAATGAGATATGCTATTCCTTTCTAACAAAAGTAGATCCAAAGAAATGGCATTCGTTCATTTTCCATTGGCAGAATAAAATCTCTGAGGCGATGTGAAGTATAAAGCAAAGAGGCAGATCAGGTTACCAAGAAAAATGTTGATTTTAGAGGGGATGTGCCTCAATGGTTACTGCACATTGGACCATATAAGATGAGTGGTCCAAGCAGGTGGGATGCAGATGTGTGACGGGAAACATCGCATGCCTGTCTGTCTTGTGTGAAATGATTTCATGGGCCTTCACCTGCAGGGAAACAAGGACTTCTCAATGAGAACAAACGCTGTATTTTGATTCTTTGTGATTCTTTAGTTCCATCATCTAGGGTCTGGGGAAGGGGATGGGAATGAGGATTTTGAAATTCAGAAGAAAGTCTTTGCATGTGTGGCAGAAAGTCTTGGGGAATTGGGAGAAAGGTTCAAGGTAAAGATTACAAAAAAAAGTCTGTTCTTGTGAATTTAAGAAAAAAAATTGTTTTGGTCTAACCTTTCTGGCTAATTGGTTCTCCAATGGAGATGCTTGGAAAGGGTGCAGACGTGCAGGCCCCGTCTCCTGGGGTGGTTGTCAAGATTATCTAGGTATGATAAATGAAACGTCTTACTTTGCTTATTCGTGAATTCATTAAATGCTCATCCAATATTTACTGAGGGGGGTGAGAAGTGACTCTCGGGTAGACAAAGTAGATGAGATCTTTTCCCCTCATAGGACTCAAAATCTAGCAAGGCAGGCAGGCAGACAGACAGGCTTCCATTAAGCCAATACCTGAGCCAGCTGTGACTGATGGAGTGGGCATACTCCCTGGATATCCATCACCCAGCACAGATAAAGCTGAGAACTGTCACACAGCTGGGAATGAGAGAGCTAGGATGTGAACTCAGGACCAGGTATCTCTGTATCCAACATCATCATCATCATTTCCAGTTCTAAACTCTCCCTTCCTCTTCCAGCACTTTGAAAAATCCAAACAGACTTCTTTATCCAACTGACATTGTCTGAGTTGCTCCATGAACAAAACCTTTTGCTGTCAGTTCTTAAGGTCAGAACTCTGTAACAAAGACTTCCCCGGGCTAGAAAATCAACCCCTTCCTCTGCCTTCTCGTTACTTTGTTTAATGAAGAGTGGTTTAATAGCCTGGCAACATCAACCCTGGCTTAATTTTTTTTTATTTTTTTTTAAATTCCTCCCCTGCCTTCTGGAATTTGCAATGAATTGAGAAGCAGTTCGGGTTCATTATCTGAACCCCTTGGCCTGAGAAACAGAAGCGGGGATCAGTGTGAGGCCTTGTGGTACAATCCCTGTAACACAGGCTGATTTAATTAGGCCCCTGTGTGGCATGGGGCAATGGAAACACTGTCTTTTCTGTCAGGATTATAGAAAGCGCTTCTCCCTTCCCTGTGGTCCAGAGATCCTGGGGAAGAAAATCAGGTTCCTGTTCCCAGAGGCTGAGCTGCACAGAATGTTCACATGCTGGCTGAGTCCTGGAGATAGACTTTCCTGGGAGCCCTGGACAAGTTCCACACCAGTGCCATGTGCAAGCCTGAGTGGGGAAGGAGGCTTCTCTTCTACTTGCCTCTAGGGGAGCCTGGAGGAAGACCAGGAGGTGAGAGTCAGCCCCAACCAGTGAAATGTGCCTGGCAAGGCTTCAGGCTTCCAGGCCTCACCGAGCTGTGGTGTGGGTAACAGCTCTGCCACCTCCCCAGCTTCCTTCTTGACTCAGTTACCAGGCTTGCTTTGTGCTTCCCATTTTCAGGGAAACCATCCTCTATCCTTTAGAGAAGGTTAAATCCTTTTGTTTTTGTTTTTGAGGTCAAGTCTTTGTTATTAAGACCCCTGACTATTTCTGGCAACTCGGTATTTGGTTGAATGACTAGAACACCATGTAAAGATGCTACATGTGCTTGTGTGTGTGCTTGTATGGGTACTTTGGTGTATGGGTGTGTGCAGCAGTTGGGTAATGTTTATCATTAGCCTGAAGCATTGGCTAATGTTCAATTTAAATTAAAATACACTCTTGGGTGACTACGTCTTCAATTTCATGGTCGATGCCTTCATGACTCACTTATTAAACTAAACCAGGAGTTGCAAACTAAAATACCTCAAGGGAAGGAAGGAAACATACTAAACAAGCATGATCAGGTGTAACTGAGATATACCCCAGTGCCTTTGCATGAATGGACACTTTTTCAGGTTTCTAAAGTAACAATAATTCTTATAATAATACATACTATTGCATATCCATATAGTAATATGCATGTATAATTATACATATATTTATATTCCTAGACATATATTTACATATAAAATATATAATAGAATATATTATTTATGTTTATACAAATAAATATATTACTATATATTATATTTTTATAATAATGTTTATTATTTATGTGTTTAAAATGCAAGCATCCATCATCATTCCAGACTAAAGTCTGGAAACCTGAAATAAGGTCTTAAATATGAAAAAGGAACAAATACAAATATTTTTAAAGACTGCATTCAACTCACAGGCTGTTGGGTCTGAGAAAGAAAGCTTACTGCTCTCCACATGAAATTGTATCTTCATTTGCAATAAACTAATTTACAATGACTAGCTCGGATAACATCAAATACCATTTTTATTGGGGAGCGATATAAGCCACAGGGCATTTGTTGTCAGGCTCCAGATCACTGCTCTGGAATTAGACTAGTGCTCCCAGTGCACCTTTCCATTTTAGTAACAGATGACCTTGTTTGCAGGTCATTGGTCTCTTATGCAAGTGGCACAGGGACCCTTGAAATGGTCCTTGCCACATCCCCTGACCTTTCTCGCAGAACGGACAAATGATAGATATTAGTGTTCCTAAGAAGGTTGGCCTCGTATGTGCTCATAAATCTGGACCACTGTTCTTGGCTGAGCCCACTCAGTTTAGCAACTGTTAGCCAAGCATGTTGGAATTCTCTGATGTATTTCCTAAGGTTGAGACCAGACTCCTCCCTTAGAAAATGACCATGTTTACTTATCCCAACCTTAAAATTTCCAACCAGTGGAAATCTACTAGAAGATTTCTTTTTCAGGCCTAAATTGAAAACAAAACAAAACAGAGTATGGTGGTTATTTGTACCTAATTGTTCTAGGTAGTGAATTGATAAAATGTCATAAAGCATTTTTAAAAGCACAAGATTTTCAAGCAAACTCTGAGACTTATCTAACACGTGCGATATAGAATTCTAGATTCTAAAGAGAGAAAAATGGGAGGATTAAAAGGGGCGGGGGGGGGAAAGGAACAGAGTGGAAATAAATGTTGTTAATGACCACAAAGATCTGTTCCCCTCTGCTCCTGCCTATGGATTTGTAGGGAAGAAGAGGGAGGCTCTGTTGAGAATGGATTTGAGACCACAGTCCAGTTTAAAGGGACAGAAGCCACAATCCATTAGTAATGTCTGCTTTTGGCCCAGGAATAGGAGCTGAAAGTACGCCTGCACCCTATGGCCTAAACAGTACACATGAAACTCTTTTTTTTTTTTAACCAGTCCTGGAGCTTGAACTCGGGGCCTGCACACTGTCCTTGGACACTTTTTGCTCAAGGTTAGTGCTCTGCCACTTGAGCCACAGAGGCACTTCTGGCTTTTTCTGTATATGTGGAACTGAGGAATCAAACCCAGGGCTTCGTGTTTGCTAGGGGAACACTCTACCACTAGGCTATGCTCCCAGTCCTAAAACTCATTTTCTTATAGTATTATTTAGTTCCAGTGTGTCTGGGGTAGTTCCTGTGAATGATGCATGGCCTTCCCTTTTGTTTTTGAGTATCTCAGTTTGGGTAATATATTTCATGCGACCACCTGAGGAGATTTCTTGCCTAATTACCAACAGCTCATTTTTTAAAAATTCCTAAATGTTCCTCAATCTGTACTCTTGGGTACCATTCACTTAATATTCCTCAGGAACTTCCTTTTCTCTGGGTCAGAGTTCTCTCAGCATCCAACTGAAAACACCTCAACACAATCTTTCTCCCCCACCCCCCCACACAATAACATTAAAATTAACTTTAATTAGTTGTACAGAGGGATTCATTTTGACCTACCTGTGTATGCAGGCAAGGCATCTTGATCAGATTCCCCCCCCACCCCACCCCTCCTCCATCCTTCTCCCTGGTCCTCTCCTAGACAGTAAGACCCATCCATCCCAGAGCACTTTATTCTGAGTCCATTAAATGGAGCCCTTGGTAGGAGAGCCCTTTTCAGTCTCAATCCACCTTCTGTTCTTCCAGTTCTTCTCTAACAGTTTGCCTTCTGTTCTTGAGTGAGAAGGAGCTACAAATGACCTATTTCAAGACCAAATAACCACTTAATAGAGTGGAGATTCATTAGGACAGAGCTGATAGCGACTCTGGTCTCGGGAACATAGCAGCGAGCCCAGAGGATTTTCAGTTTTCTTCTAGCTTGCTGACCTCAATTTACAAGGCAGAATTAAGTCCCCAAAACCCCAGAACATCACCAAAATAATGAAACTATTGGCTTTTAATCACAGACAGAATTATGAGGAGTCGGGAGACCTCTAACCTTATCATTTAATTCTCTCTTTTAAAAGGGAATTTCAACCTCAAGGATACACAGGCAGATGTAGATGCGATTTCTTTTCATTTAACAACATACACATTTAAAGGCTTTTTTTTATAGCACATGTTAGTGCAGGCACAGTGATCCCTCTTATAGGAAGTGAAAATGTGAGAGGGCACATGAAAAGGGAGAGAAGGAAGAGAGACAGAGATCGACACAAGAATAAAACAAAAAGGAAATTTGTGGAAATTATTAAAAAAAAATAGAAAACGAGCTGACTTCTTACCTGGCTAACACAAATGGATCCCAATTTACAACACCAATTTCAGACTGTCCCCTTCTCTCCCAAGATTACAAACATGAAACAGACAATTTCATTTCCACCCCTGGTAACTTTCGGAATGGACTTAAATCAGTTAAGAGGTGAGGACCTACAGGTTTATTACTGCTTTTTTATTTATCTATGATGTCAGGAATTAGGGGAAGTAAGGAGAAATCAGCTTTGTTTTAGTTCTTCTGTCGGGGTGAAGTTTGGTTTCTTTGGTTATTGGAAAAGAAGCCCAATAACACCTGAGGAAAGGGTGGGAGAGGCCAGGCAGAGAGCCCACATGTTTCGGATCCGAGCCGCCATCATCTCATTGGTCGCAAAGCTTCTCACCTTTCCACATTCCTATTTGTGGAAAGGGAGGATGCGATTCATTTCCCAGGAGTGTGGCAAGAATGAAGATGATGATACATGCAAAGGCCCAGCGAAATATGTGAGATAACCTTTTTAAAACTTAGTACTTGCAACGAAGTTGCCAATGGCTCACACCTATAATCCTAGCTGCTCTGGAGGCTGGGATCTGAGGATTGGCTTTCAAAGCCAGCCTGCAGAGTAAAGTCTGTGAGATTCTCATCTCCAGTTAACCAACAGAAAGCCAGAAGTGGCTCAAGTGGGAGGGCACTAGCCTTGAGTGATGAAGCTAAGAGACAACATACCCAGACCCCGAGTGTAAGCCCCATTACAGGCACAGAACCCAAACCAAACCCAACCTACAGCATCAAAGTGTGGTACTGCAGGTCTGGAGGTGCGTTAGTTGACCTTGGAGAGTGGACGCTTCTTTGCTGGTCTCTGAGCAGCATCAACTGGGAGCAAAGACTTGCTTTGCTAACTTGTGACAACATGAACTCGGGCAATTCAGATTTCTTCTTCCAGCCTTCAGTTCATCCTCTACAAAATAGGGATTCCTCGTGACTATCTATGGAGACGTTCGTGAGAATATGAAAAAACAAATACGTAAGGCATTGAGCATCCCATAGTATGCTCATATATCAACATGGTAAATAGTGCTGTCGTCATCATTAGGGTCCATCACTTTGTGGCAGCCTGCCTTGGCTTGTGCTTTGTGGAGTAGAGCTTGCACTCGGGACTTGTGCATGTGGTCATTTGAGACCTGCTCTCCAGATGCACCTATGTTGGAGCAAGAACAGTAGGAGAGGGCAAACAGAAGGTGGAATGGAAGTAAATACCCCCAGGTGACATCTCGTCTAAGCCCTATCTCACTGTGAGCTTCCTATTTGGTGTTCCGGGACAGACTTTGACTTATAAGAGGGCAGGGAGATAAGCTACCTGTCTCCATGTCAATTGTTTTGTGGTTGCTGATCGCTCACAGAAGGACAGAAGGCATGTCCAGACGTGGGAAGTCTCCAACAATAGCAAGTCATTCGAGTGCTATAGTTCATAGGTAGATCATTCTAATCCCTGCATAGTATTTCATAGTAAGGCCCCATTAGCATTCTTTTACCTCCTCCCATATTGGGGCATATTCTAACATTCCCCAATTTCTTTCCTTTATGCTCTTCCTTTAGGTACAGAATGTTTTATTACTCTATTAGTTTGGGTCAAAGATCACAGATATATACATATAATCTATAATGATACCTAGTACATTATGTCACATACAAATTATATGAATATAATATATAATTATATATGTTACATCTTACATATAATATGTTATCAAATATTTATTATTAATATTTATTCATATATATAAATAATTAAGGGATCTCTCATTTGGAAAAATGTATGCTTTTGACCTTGAATTGCATTTTATCTGACGGACTTGCTATGAGCATGCTTTTGATCCTTTTGCATTTGTCTGGTGTATTTTCAACTGGTCCAGTGATCTGCCATTTTTTCCCCTCACTTGTTTTGAGGCAAAAACAACTTAAAAGTAACATCATTTAAAAATCCTTATTGGAAGCCAGGTGCTTGCAGTAGCTCATGTCTATAACCGTAGCTACTCTGGGGGCCGAGGTCTGAGAATCACAATTAAAAGTCACGCTGGGCAGGAAAGTCCTCTTGAGACTCTTACTTCCAATAAACCACTCAAAAACTGGAAATGTAGCTGTGGCTCGTGGTGGTGGAGTGCTAGCCTTGAGCAAAAGAGCTCTGGGACAGTGCCTGGGCCCTGAGTTCAAGCCCCACAACTGACAACAACAAAAACAAAACAGCAACAAAAACAACAACAAAAAAATCCTTATCAGAAAGACTTTGTCTTTTTCAGGGGACTGTGAGCATTTAAAAAATCAGGATCCAAAAAAAGATCCCAAGCCTTCCACAGACAAGCAAAATATGCTTGTCTGTGACAGTGTCAGGCCAGGCCAACTGGATGACAGCCACCTGCCAATTCTCTTGCCCTTCCTGGTCCCCTGCATCTGCAGTGATGTCAGGGCCACATCTTCCTGCAAAAACTAGTTACAAATGTACACTGATCCTTTCTTGATGTTTTTTTTTTCTTATCACTTTTTCCTCTTAATTTGCAGGAGGCCTCAATGATTAGCATTTGTCTAAACAATACAGCTTCTCCTGGTATCTCTGAGGAAGTGTTGCTGATAACTTTTCAGTGATGTCACGTTTTGCAAAAGCACAATTCCAAAGGACCCCTCCTCCCCCATCCTGGGCATTATTCCGGGAAGCACCTGAGTGACTCAAGTGACCCACGGCTATGACACATTCCTCTGAGTGCAAATTGAAAAGTAAATCAGAAACCTCATTTCCAAGCCTGGGCTTCCAAAAACAGTGTGGTATTGAGGTGCTTGATGGAAATGGGAAGGCAGAAGTAGTTTTGTACTGATGCTGAAGAGCCCAATTCCGTCTAGGACCTCTTCTGCTTCTGTTAAGAAATCATATTCTCGCAGCAAATGAAGTATTTGAGGGGGTGTTACCAAGATCCTGATGGTAACATTTATTAAATTTCTTCTTAGAGTTGGTATTGCAGTCCTGAGCGTCTGCCTTAGCCAGCCTTCTGTTACGGTCGCAAAATACTTGGTAAAATGATGTAAAGGAGGAAATGGCTTGGTCCTTGGTGTTGGGCCTGAGAGGAGGCTGAACATAAATCTTAGTTGGGAGAATGTGGCAGGACAATGCCACTTACCTTGTGGAAGCTGGGAAGCAGAGAGAAAGAGAAGTCCACTGATCTGTGGTGTGAGTTCTTCCTGTGGTTGGGGAGGGGAGAACAGGTAAGGTGACTGGTTCCAGGTTGATTTTCCTTACAGCAGTCCCAGTTACATTCTCATTGGTTCTGAATAGCTTGTATAAGCAACTTCCATCCAATCACCATGGCAGAGAGAAAGAGATGCTTTGATTGGCTGGCCCAGAGTGACACACCCATCCTGGGTCCAATCCATCCCTCCAAACCGTGAAAACATGGGCCTGGTTGCCTAGAGAAAGAAGAGAAGCTGGCTACTTTGCAGCAAGGTCAGTGTTGCTTCTGGAGGCTCTGTCAGGTTGCATTCAGTCTATCAGCAATCCCAGGTAACTTCACCTGCGGAGAAGCCTTACCTTTCTCCATCTCTGATGATGGAGATGGTGACGCCATGACGAGCCACAGAATCCCACCTCCTACGATGCAGTAAGCCCAGGCTTGTTTTGGCCCCAGGATAATGGAAACACGGGGTATTTGCAAACTCCTCTCTAGAGAGGTTACAAAACACAGAAGAAAATTAACAGTACCATCAAGTAATCATGTTGCACACTGGACTTTTAAAAAATGCACTCCTTCCTTTTGATCTTGTTCTAATGGATAATACCCATGGTATTTGCCTCGACCTAAATCTCTCACAAGCTTGCTAGGCAGGAAACCTGCACCAACCGTGAACAACAGCTGAGAATATCAAATGTAAGGGCCCAATTATCTCTGTTTCTTGATATTTCACCTCCCCCTCCCCAATCCAGGGAAGCGAGGGAGGGTTGCATATTCATAGATTCCTCATGCAAGCAGCTGGTTAAAATTCCACTCACTTTGCTGTGGAGGAATTTAGGGACTCTGGGGAGGCCTCTTGAAGTTGATGGATAGTGAAATGTCCTCTTCAGGGGCTGTTCGGTTCCTCCTACTGTGGGCCTCTGGATTCCAGGCGCAGATGGGTGCCCCGGGGCTGAGCTATGTGAGGAGCTGAAAGTGTGGCTATTGATTGGGAAGGTCAGAGCCTGTGATTGCTTGCTGCAGAACTGCTTAAAAGTAGATTCCCCCCCCACCATTCAGGAATTTTTTTTTTGCCAGTCCTGGGCTTGAGCTCAGGGCCTGAGCACTGTCCTTGGACTTTCTCAAGGCTAGAGCTCTACCACTTGAGCTTCAGCACCACTTCTGGCTTTTATTTTCTATGTATGTGGTGCCGAGGAATCAAACCCGGGTCTTTGTGCATGCTAGGCAAGCACTCTACCACTGGGCCAAACTCTCGGCCCCATTCAGGAATTTAATATCTATAATTACATATATAACTTATCTTTATCATATGTATATATATGATAGCCACTATAGCATATATCATATGACCTTAGAAGAAATGCATGCTGTACATTGGGTGTATATCATACATATGATATGTGTCTTATGTGCATATATAGTATATATATAAGATACATGTGATGTGCTGAGATATATAGGATATGTGTGAGATATATATTTCTTTTTTCTATTGTTATAAATCTTGAGAAACAGAGAAGCCACATTTTGAGCAGCTGAATTGGGATTCTTTATTGGAGAGCCAGGTCTTGTCACAAAGACTTGTAGCCCCTCAAATATACTTAACACTGTCAGAAAACTGAGCCATGAGAGCAGGGGAGGAAAGGAAGAATAGAAAAACAATACCGACAAGCCAGATCAACCCCAAAGGAGAGCTGAAGTAGGATGCCGTGGTGACTGGAGAAGCGCCAGGAGCCAGGAGACACAGGACATAAGGCTTGGTGTCAGGGCACCTTAACTGGTCTTGGTCAAAGTAGTGTCAGGAGCAGGGTCACAGGAAACTCAAGAGTCTCTCAAGTTCAAGGCATAGGACTGACAGGTCCACTCACCTGTCATCCAGGTCTCCACCCCAGTCTCTAGGAATTCAGGCAGGCCTCTCCCCTAGGAGGTAGGATATCACCTTCCTCCACCATGAAGATAAGATGGCATCAATTAAACCCAATTCCCTGTCTACTATATGGCCAAGATGGCCCCGACTGGACCCAGCCTCCCCATTTCATTATATATGTATATCTCACATACATACTTATATAAACACATTTATACACACCTATCCTATATCCTATATATAACAATACCTTTTATCTGCTTATTAATGGCTGTAGATTGCAATGATTCATGTAACCACTTTCTTACTCTCGATAAGTATGTAGATTGCTCCTGATGTAAATGCAATTAAAAAAAAAAACCACCTTAGATGTGGAATACAAACTCAGACAACAGGAACATTTTTTTCCCCTTAGGAGAGCTGATTTGCCTAGTCATACCGAACCTTTACAATTGCAATCTGTTTTTAAATACTAGTGCTTTGTGCATAGCAATTATCTAATTGTTGAATGAATAAGTAGATGAATAAGTAGTCATTGCACTTTCAGTGTTTGATAAGGCTACTGGCCCACGAAAATCATTCAACATGTGTTTGTAGAATGAATGAGTGAACTCAGGCAAAAAATATTAAAAATAGTCATTCATGTCTGAGATATGATAGAGATGATTCTAGAATATAATTTACTTCTCCCCCCCCCACCCTGCCCTTGCAAGCAGCCAAGCCCAATTACATACAAATACTTCCCAAAGTGAGGGCTAACATCATACTTTGCTCTCAGTAAGGTTTCAGGAAATTAATTGCTCCATTTCTTAAAGACTTTTTTTTCTGTACCATAATTAAAGGGGGAAAAAACTATCCACCATAGCACTTATCTATAATTACTAATGAAAACAGGTGTCTTAAATGCCTTTTCAAGTTGAAACATGAATGGTTCATTATCATAGCAGGCAACTCCCAGTATCCAATTTTCAATGGGATGTGGAGAATTGAGGGGGGGGGTGTACAAAGGAAATGGAAGCATTCTGGATGCTGTTCCTTAGAAGAAACTTGGCAGAGGGGCAGAGGTTGACAAGCATTAAAATAAGAAGCCGAGAGCTCCTTGGGAATGCAGAATACTGTGTCATTGAGAAAAGTACAAAACAGTAGCAGCAGAGAGGAATAAAAGCCTTTTACTCCCAACCCTCCAGCTCTTGATTTCTGTGAATTTGTGAAAATAAAAGACAGGCCAGATGTTAGACAAAAACAAAATCTAAGCACTAAAAATTAGAGATCTGTGGGATGGGAGGTATGTCTAAAGTGGGAGAGCGCCCTTCTTTGAGTGCAAAAGAAATTGGTGCCATTTCCTGATGCAATGCATTCTGGGAGGTATAATTTAGGAGCTAATACACAAAGCAAAAAAAAAAAAAGATGATGGAACTTGGCTTGGCCAGGCTGTCTAGGACACACGTCCACGTGTTTGGGTGATGGACATTTTTATTTGTATGGAGGAGGCATTGCAATCCCTGCATCTTAGTTATGGTTGAAAACAGTTGGAATCAATACTTCCTCTTATTTTGTCCTTTAAACATACCCTGGAGTAATCTAGAGGATTTAGTGTGTCATATCCATCCCATTAATGATAAAGCTAGTTAGCACTTGGCCCCGGCCCTTGTTATGATTTCTGCAAAATCCAAGTCCCAGAAAGCTGTTCTGTGTGAAGCGTTTCCATGGTCCTTTTCCCCCTGGGAAATTCACTCTGGAAATGGACAGTCTCATAGCAGATAAATTTGATTAGCTGAGTTCATCCCCTCTTTCCTTAAAGCCTTTTGGGTCACAGGACTCCTTTTATACTTAAGAACTATTAACATCCCACCAAACTCATAATCTCTGGAGCTTTTTTCTATTTTTTTTTAAGCAGAGAAGCATTGGTTCATAGTTTCTAGTTTTCCCCATCAAATTGTAAGTTCTTATCAGCATGGGGAAAAAAAAGTCCAAGAGAAACGGAGCCAAAGGACAATAGTTTCTTGGTTTACCCAATGTATGCGCTTTATGAATTAATCCTTCTCTTCCCTGGCAGGGGAACCTGGTGATTTTCCCAGTTACTGTTCAGAAAGCATAAGACACCCTGTTTCAGATTTCTCCCCGAGAAGGAATCACGTGTAATCCATACTTACACTGTAACTTTTTACGTGCTAAATTGGGCGGCCTTACTCTTAAGGAAGATGTGCACCCCAAGACTGACATGTCATGCCACCCCAGTCCTCTAGTTCCAAAAGTTGGTTTTCTACTTAAGCCAGGCCAATCAGAGCACTCCTCTGGCAATTCCCTAGAATTTCTGCTAGAGAAGAAAGCATTGCATATCACAAAGCTGAATGAAGAATGGTGACTGGGATCCCCGGGGGACCCCAAACATTTCCCTCCACTTGGAGAAAGCCTGTGCGGAACATGAACATAAGTCCAGGCCACTCCATCTAAGAGATGGAGAGACACAGTGCTCACACCCACAATTTCATCCTTGGATCCATTCCTGCCTCAAACCAGTCCTCTTTTTATTTTTGTCAGATACACTAGCCAATCCATCTGCACCTCACTTTTTCCCCTCCTTGAGCGAATTTGAAAAAAAAAAACAACTAATAAATGACCACACATATCCGGCACCTCTTTCTTGCTGCTACATTCTAAAAGAACTCTTCACTGTTATCTACCATGTTGTCTATTCCTGGGGTTGGTGCTAGGCACTTCTTTCTGTCATCCCATCACACAGCATAGGGGCCCCCTCGGGTTCCCTGCCTGAACAAGCCTCATCATGTAATGGAACCCACATAGATTCCAACATCCCATGAGTTCCGACAATCCCCAACTCCCCACAGCTCATCGTTGCTGGGATTGCTGAGTTCTGAATCTGAGCAGTTGTCTGCTTGGTTTGCAGACTTCAGCACAAACCTTAAACAAGTGTCTCAGAAGTGATATAAAAAGCTTTCTTTGCAGCGGGTATCAGTGGGAAAAGGAGAGGCTCCTGTCCACAGTGTGCCTGCTCTGCCAGAACGCTCAGCAGCAGAGTCACTGTCTGACAAGAGCAGGACGAGAAAGTGTTAGAAGTCTGTCTGGGTGTGAGGCCGTCTTCAGTGGAATGAAGACATGCAGAAGGGAATGGAGAAAATGGTTGGTTCCGTCCATGGCATTCATGAACCTGTCGGATATTACAGGACTAGAAGAACTCTGCCAAGGAGTTCACTTATCATTGCAGATTTTTTTCCTCCTCTTGTATATGTATGATATTCAAAGAGAGGATGTTAGGAGAAAAACGACACCAAAACAATGCTATTTATTTCTTTTGTGTGGGTATAGATCAAGCCTTCTTTTTTTCTCTCTTATTTCAGTTTTTATATACGTGGATGATATTTTCTTTGCAACAGGCTTGAGTTTGCCTAGTCTAGTCTTAACTATTCTGAAAATACTTTTATGTTATAATTGATAGAGAAAAGAGAGACAGGAAGGAAAGGAAAGGAAGGAAGGAAGGAAGGAAAAAAAGGAAAGAAAGATCAAGATTTTTAACTCTATATCCCCATACTTTAGCAAGAGATGTGGAACAATAATGTTTGGTAGGGAAAATTATTTTTTTAACTAGCCGTTTCTCAAATTCTGTTCCTATTTTGAGAGTCCCTGGAAGCTGTTTAGCCTCGCCTAACTACTTAGTGTACTGAAAGAGTGATCATTTTGTGGAGGTCATTTCCCTACCCCTCTTTCTATCTGACACTATGTTTATGGACTATGACTCAGCCCAGCCAATCAACAGCTTCTAACCCTTCTCTGGTGTAGGTGATTGGTTCAAGGGTAGATGAGTGACATAAGCCCATCCAATCATAGTGAATCTTGGATATTTGGTGAGGACCATGGAGTGTACAGTGCTTTTCTCTGGGACTCTACAATGATGGAAACCACTGTGCAGACATGGATAAGAGAACTGCAGAGAAACAGAGCTGCAAAACAGTAAACTCAACTCTGTTTTGGCTCTCTGTAGCAAACCACACTTGAAATCCATCCTAATTCTGGACTTTTCTGTTGTCCAAGTCAGTAAATACACACGCACACACACGCACACTCATTCTCTTGTTCATTTTATAGCCAATTGGAGTTTACTTTTTCATTCCTTGGAAGTCATGTAGGTAGAGTCCTACTTTCTTCCTCATGAACTTTTCTCCAGTGAGAGTTAACGCTTCAAAATTAAGTCAGTCCTTCCAGGTGGTGTGATTGACTTTAGCTGAAAGTGCAGGCTGCCTTTTGATCTTCTGGGAATTCTCCTTTCCTTTCCTGTAATCTGATCTGTCAGCATTTATTGAACGCTCACTTTGTTCTGAACCACAAAGCCAGATGCCCTGAGACGTCCCAGTAATAAGGGAGATTCCATCTCTAAGGTGCTGGCCGATAGCAAAAACAGAAGGAAAGCCTGAGCCATGGCTTAGGAAAGGAAGGTTTCTCCGGCTCCAACTGAACTGTGTGTCTTCTTGGGTCATCCATGTCCTTCTCTGAGCTTTTGCTTCTCACCTACAACATTCACCACTTACCTGGCTGACAATTCTTCAAGATCCTCCCCAGTGTATGCCTGCTGCCTCACTGCACATTTACAAATTATGGAAATGTTCTCGGTGTTGTCTGTGTTTGGACTACAGAGCCTCAGGCTTCCTAAGGCAGCCAACATTGGTTAAGAGTTGTGTTCTAGCAGTTGAAGATGTAACAGTGAATAGAAATAGTGGCAAACATAATCCCTCAGAGTTTATATTCTGGTGGGGGACTCAGATCATGTACTGATGATAAGAGATACAGATCCATTTTCACGGCTTGCAGACTCTATATTGGACATGTCTGTCTTGGAATTGCCTTGTTATTGGTAACACCCAGATCAATGCCCAACGCACTGCTGCAGCCTTTTACAGACATGCATGTAGTTCTGCTGGGCCGGGCTGAGGTTCAAGAGGGAGGCGTTAGTCTCCATGTTCTACCAGTTTTACTACTCCACACTTGAATGTCCATTTGTTTTTATGTTGTTAAAAAGTTTTATTTGTAGATTTCAAACAAATGATAAGATCACCGTGTGCAATCATTTTACCAAAAAAAATGGTCTCTTGGAAACAAATTATGAAAACATATATCTCGAGGCATAGTATTTTTTTAAAAAGTATATGGTTTTTTGGTTACTTGTCTTGTTCTTTGATGCCAGTATTAGAGCTTGAACTCAGTCACACATTCTCTCCAAGGTTTGTTTGCTGGTTTTTGGTGGATGGAGGAGGCTCAGGGTTGGTGCTCAACTACTCCAGCTGTGCCCCTAATTGCAACTTTTTATTGCTTAATTGGAGAAAAGACTTTCTTGGATTTGTCTGCCCAGGCTGGATTTGAACGTGGAACCTCAGATCTCAGCCTCCTAAGTTTCTCAAAGTCCAGGAGGGAGTCACGGACACTCGCCTTTCATCCTTTTCTTTGCCCACCCTTAGACACATGTGACCGGACTGTGATGCTCGCCTTCCCTGTGTTTTCTGTCCATGAGCTTACTGTTTCAAGTTTCCCTGACACAGTG
Organism: Megascapheus bottae; assembly: GCA_024803745.1. Lineage (NCBI taxonomy): Eukaryota > Metazoa > Chordata > Mammalia > Rodentia > Geomyidae > Megascapheus > Megascapheus bottae. The sequence continues at coordinate 44,956 of JANJXV010002133.1, forward strand.
CTGAAATGCAAGATAAGCTTCGTTCAGCCCTGAGTTATGTGGCTGCCAACCACAGTTCAACGTTCATGAATCACAGTGTATTAGATAAAAGGTCTTTAAAGAGCAACACACAATAAACAAGGTTATGTATTGATTGGCTGAACAAAATTCTGCAGCCAGGGGCAGGGAGGGAATCCTCCTACAAGGAATGGCTCAGGACTGGCTTACTGAGAGTTTGTGAAGTCCTGTACAGAACACTCAGAAGAGGCAGCCACTCGGCGTGCCAGCCTGTGTTAAGAGGGAAAGCAAAGCAGGACAAACGAAGGATGGCCGTGCTTAAAAGGGTGCTGTGTGCGTTGCTCTTTGTGTTTAGTTGCTGCTGGTGACTGGTCTGGCAGAGCAGGAGGGAAGTGGGTTGCAGTGGGAGAGGAGATAAGGTTGAGGAAATATTGGGGGCCATGCCCAGTAGGGCTTTGTGGTTTCCTGGGGATCAGGCTTTGTTCTGATTGCAATGGGAGCTGGTCATTGGAGAGGAGATGCATGGTGTGTCTGTTGTTTTTTTTTTCCCAAAGTCTTTCCAGCCATGGTGTGGTAGACAGAACAAGAGCCAAGAGATGGAGGCAGAGGGGGGAGATAGAGATAGGGGGACAGAGTGGGGAAGTCCATAAGGAGGCAGTGGTGGAGGGGACGCGGGCAGGGGGCTCATGGTGGATCTTTTGTCATTGGCCTACTGCCTGAGCAGAGGATGCTGGGAGTCTGAAAGGCTCTTGCTTACTGCAAAAGTCCTTGAACTTGAAGCAATCAATTATCCTCCAAGTTCTGTGAGTGCACCTTGGTCTGGTGTTCTCTCTCTCTCTCTCTGTCTCTTCCTCTCTCCCTCCCTCCCTCCCTCCCTCTCCCTGTACCATGTTCCTCCTGAGAGGAAGCTATAAATAAACAAAGATCTGCTCTCATTGGGGAAACAGTGCTTGGAGCCGCCTTCCGGATACATTAATAATTACCCTCTTGTTGCCCCCAAATTAATCTTGTTAGGAGACAGCTTTGCCACCAGAAGGAGTCTAATCACCAGATAATCCCAGGGCTCAAATATCCTGTAATCACCAGTGAAGCTTTCTCATGGCCGTAGCGGTCACAAAGGGGGCAAAGGACCCCTCTGACACACACTTTCCCAGGCAAATCCATGGCAGT
>JANJXV010002134.1:0-46024 GCA_024803745.1 Megascapheus bottae
CATAGAATGGAGGTGTGTGAAGTCACAATGCAGGTGTGCGAATCATAGAATGGAGGTGTGTGAAGTCACAGAATGGAGATGTGTGAAGTCATAGAATGTAGGTGTGTGAAGTCATAGAATTTAGTTGTGTGAAGTCATAGAATGGAGGTGTGTGTAGTCAGAGAATGGAGGTGTGTGAAATCACAAAATGGAGGTGTGTGAACCCAGAATGGAGGTGTGTGAAGTCACAGAATGGAGATGTGTGAAGTCATAGAATGGAGGTGTGTGAAGTCACACAATGGGGGTGTGTGAAGTCATGGAATGGAGGTGTGTGAAGTCATAGAATGGAGGTGTGTGATGTCACAGAATGGAGGTGTGTGAAGTCAGAATAGATGTGTGCGAAGACAGAGAATGGAGCTGTGTGAAGTCAGAATGGAGCTGTGTGAAGTCATAGAATGGAGGTGAGTGAAGTCAGAATGGCGGTGTGTGAACTCATAGAATGATGGTGTGTGAAGTCACAATGGAGGTGTGTGAAGTCATAGAATAGAGGTTTCTGAAGTCACAGAATGGAGGTGTGTGAAGTCATAGAATGGAGGTGTGTGAAGTCAGATTGGAGGTGTGTCAAGTCATAGAATGGAGGTGTGTCAACTCAAAAGGAGGTGTGTGAAGTCATAGAATGTAGGTGTGTGAAGTCATAGAATGGAGGTGTGTGAAATCATAGAATGGAGGTGTGTGAAGTCACAGAAGTGAGGTGTGTGAAGTCAGAAAGGAGGTGTGTGAAGTCAGAATGGTGGTATATGAAGTCATAGAATGGAGGTGTGTGAATTCAAAATGCATTTGTGTGAACTCAAAGAATGGAGGTCTGTGAAGTCAAAATGTAGGTGTGTGAAGTCACAGAATGGAGGTGTGTGAAGTCATAGAATGGAGGTGTGTGACGTCACAGAATGGAGGTGTGTGAAGTCATATATTGGAGGTTTGTGAAGTCATAGAATGGAGGTGTGTGAAGTAATAGAATGGAGGTGTGTCAAGTCACAGATTGAAGGTGTGTGAAGTCACAGAATGGGGGTGTGTGAACTCAGAATGGAGGTGTGTGAAGTCACAGAATGTATGTGTGAAGTAATAGAATGGATGTTTCTGAAGTAAGAATGAAGGTGTGTGAAGTCATAGAATGGAGGTGTGTGAAGTCATAATGGAGGCGTGTGAAGTCACAGAATTGAGGTGTGTGAAGTCACAGAATGGAGGTGTGTGAAGTCATAGAATGGAAGTGTGTGAAGTCAGAACGAAGGTGTGTAAACTCAGATTGGAGGTGTGGGAAGTCACAATGGAGGTGTGTGAAGTTATAGAATGGAGGTGTGTGAAGTCACAGAATGGAGGGGTGTGAAGTCAAAGACTGGAGGCATGAGAATTCATAGAATGGAGGTGTGTGAACTCATAGAATGGAGGTGTGTGAAGTCACAGAATGAAGGTGCGTTACGTCACAGAATAGAGGTTTGTGAACTCAGAAAAGAGGTGTGTGAAGTCACAGAATGGAGGTGTGGGAAGTCATAGAATGGAGTTGTGTGAAGTCACAGAATGGAGGTGTGTGAATTAATAGAATGGAGGTGTGAGAAATCATAGAATGGAGGTGCGTGAACTCACAGAATGGAGGTGTGTGAACTCAGTATGGAGGTGTGTGAAGTCAAAGAATGGAGGTGTGTGAAGTCATAGAATGGAATTGTGTGAAGTCATAGAATGGAGGTGTGTGAAGTTAGAATTGAGGTGTGTGAAGTCACGGAATTGAGGTGTGTGAACTCAGAATGGAGGTGTGTGAAGTCACAGAATGGAGGTTTGTGAAGTCATAGAATGGAGGTGTGTGAAGTCATAGAATGGATGTTTCTGAAGTAGAATGAAGGTGTGTGAAGTCATAGAATGGAGGTGTGTGAAGTCAAAATGGAGGTGTGTGAACTCATAAAATGGAGATGTGCGAAGTCATGGAATGGAGGTGTGTGAAGTCCAAGAATATAGGTTGTGAAGTCAAACAATGGTGGGGTGTGAAGTCACAGAATGCAGGTGTGTTAAGTCAAAGAATGGAAGTGTGTGAAGTCAAAATGGAGGTGTGTGAAGTCACAGAATGCAGGTGTGTGAAGTCACAGAATGAAGGTTTTTGAAGTCAAAATTGTGGTATGTGAAGTCACACATGGAGGTGTCTGAAGTCAGAATGCAGCTCTGTGAAACCATAGAATGGAGGTGTGTGAAGTCAGAATGGAGGTGTGTGAACTCATAGAATGGAGTGTGTAAAGTCACAATGGGGGTGTGTGAAGTCATAGAATGGGGGTGTGTGAAGTCAAATTGGAGGTGTGTGAAATCACAGAATGGAGGTGTGTCAACTCAGAAATGAGGTGTGTGAAGTCATAGAATGGAAGAATGTGAAATCATAGAATGGAGGTGTGTGAAGTCAAAGAATTGAGGTTTGTGAAGTCAGAATGGAGGTGTGTGAAGTCAGGATGGAGGTGGGTGAAGTCACAGAATGGAGGTGTGGGAACTCAGAATGGAGGTGTGTAGTCACAGAACGGAGGTTTGTGAAGTCATAGAATGGAGGTGCCTGAGGTCATAGAATGGACGTTTCTGAAGTGAGAACGAAGGTGTATGAAGTCAAAGAATGGAGGTCTGTGAAGTCAAAATCGAGGTGTGTGAATCATAGAATGGAGGTGTGTGAACTCATAGAATGGAGGTGTGTGAAGTCAAGGAATGGAGGTGTGTGAAGTCAAAGAATGGAGGTGTGTGAAGTCAAACAATAAAGGTGTGTGAAGTCACAGAATGGAGGTGTGTGAACTCATAAAATGGAGGTGCATGCAGTCAAAGAATGGAGGTGTGTGAATTCATCGAATGGAGGTGTGTGAAGTCATGGAATGTAGGTGAGTGAAGTCAGAATGGCGGTGTGTGAACTCATAGAATGATGGTGTGTGAAGTCACAATGGAGGTGTGTGAAGTCATAGAATAGAGGTTTCTGAAGTCACAGAATGGAGGTGTGTGAAGTCATAGAATGGAGGTGTGTGAAGTCAGATTGGAGGTGTGTCAAGTCATAGAATGGAGGTGTGTCAACTCAAAAGGAGGTGTGTGAAGTCATAGAATGTAGGTGTGTGAAGTCATAGAATGGAGGTGTGTGAAATCATAGAATGGAGGTGTGTGAAGTCACAGAAGTGAGGTGTGTGAAGTCAGAAAGGAGGTGTGTGAAGTCAGAATGGTGGTATATGAAGTCATAGAATGGAGGTGTGTGAATTCAAAATGCATTTGTGTGAACTCAAAGAATGGAGGTCTGTGAAGTCAAAATGTAGGTGTGTGAAGTCACAGAATGGAGGTGTGTGAAGTCATAGAATGGAGGTGTGTGACGTCACAGAATGGAGGTGTGTGAAGTCATATATTGGAGGTTTGTGAAGTCATAGAATGGAGGTGTGTGAAGTAATAGAATGGAGGTGTGTCAAGTCACAGATTGAAGGTGTGTGAAGTCACAGAATGGGGGTGTGTGAACTCAGAATGGAGGTGTGTGAAGTCACAGAATGTATGTGTGAAGTAATAGAATGGATGTTTCTGAAGTAAGAATGAAGGTGTGTGAAGTCATAGAATGGAGGTGTGTGAAGTCATAATGGAGGCGTGTGAAGTCACAGAATTGAGGTGTGTGAAGTCACAGAATGGAGGTGTGTGAACTCATAGAATGGAGTGTGTTAAGTCACAATGGGGGTGTGTGAAGTCATAGAATGGGGGTGTGTGAAGTCAAATTGGAGGTGTGTGAAATCACAGAATGGAGGTGTGTCAACTCAGAAATGAGGTGTGTGAAGTCATAGAATGGAAGAGTGTGAAATCATAGAATGGAGGTGTGTGAAGTCAAAGAATTGAGGTTTGTGAAGTCAGAATGGAGGTGTGTGAAGTCAGGATGGAGGTGGGTGAAGTCACAGAATGGAGGTGTGGGAACTCAGAATGGAGGTGTGTGGTCACAGAACGGAGGTTTGTGAAGTCATAGAATGGAGGTGCCTGAAGTCATAGAATGGATGTTTCTGAAGTGAGAACGAAGGTGTATGAAGTCAAAGAATGGAGGTGTGTGAAGTCAAAATCGAGGTGTGTGAATCATAGAATGGAGGTGTGTGAAGTCATGGAATGGAGGTGTGTGAAGTCAAAGGATGGAGGTGTGTGAAGTCAAACAATAAAGGTGTGTGAAGTCACAGAATGGAGGTGTGTGAACTCATAGAATGGAGGTGCATGCAGTCAAAGAATGGAGGTGTGTGAATTCATCGAATGGAGGTGTGTGAAGTCATGGAATGGAGGTGTGTGAAGTCAGATGGAGTTGTGTGAAGTCATAGAATGGAGGTGTGTGAAGTCAGAATGGAGGTGTGTGAAGTCATAGAATGGAGGTGTGTGAAGTCAGAATGGAGGTGTGTGAAATCATAGAATGGAGGTGTGTGAAGTCACAATGCAGGTGTGCGAATCATAGAATGGAGGTGTGTGAAGTCACAGAATGGAGATGTGTGAAGTCATAGAATGTAGGTGTGTGAAGTCATAGAATTTAGTTGTGTGAAGTCATAGAATGGAGGTGTGTGTAGTCAGAGAATGGAGGTGTGTGAAATCACAAAATGGAGGTGTGTGAACCCAGAATGGAGGTGTGTGAAGTCACAGAATGGAGATGTGTGAAGTCATAGAATGGAGGTGTGTGAAGTCACACAATGGGGGTGTGTGAAGTCATGGAATGGAGGTGTGTGAAGTCATAGAATGGAGGTGTGTGATGTCACAGAATGGAGGTGTGTGAAGTCAGAATAGATGTGTGCGAAGACAGAGAATGGAGCTGTGTGAAGTCAGAATGGAGCTGTGTGAAGTCATAGAATGGAGGTGAGTGAAGTCAGAATGGCGGTGTGTGAACTCATAGAATGATGGTGTGTGAAGTCACAATGGAGGTGTGTGAAGTCATAGAATAGAGGTTTCTGAAGTCACAGAATGGAGGTGTGTGAAGTCATAGAATGGAGGTGTGTGAAGTCAGATTGGAGGTGTGTCAAGTCATAGAATGGAGGTGTGTCAACTCAAAAGGAGGTGTGTGAAGTCATAGAATGTAGGTGTGTGAAGTCATAGAATGGAGGTGTGTGAAATCATAGAATGGAGGTGTGTGAAGTCACAGAAGTGAGGTGTGTGAAGTCAGAAAGGAGGTGTGTGAAGTCAGAATGGTGGTATATGAAGTCATAGAATGGAGGTGTGTGAATTCAAAATGCATTTGTGTGAACTCAAAGAATGGAGGTCTGTGAAGTCAAAATGTAGGTGTGTGAAGTCACAGAATGGAGGTGTGTGAAGTCATAGAATGGAGGTGTGTGACGTCACAGAATGGAGGTGTGTGAAGTCATATATTGGAGGTTTGTGAAGTCATAGAATGGAGGTGTGTGAAGTAATAGAATGGAGGTGTGTCAAGTCACAGATTGAAGGTGTGTGAAGTCACAGAATGGGGGTGTGTGAACTCAGAATGGAGGTGTGTGAAGTCACAGAATGTATGTGTGAAGTAATAGAATGGATGTTTCTGAAGTAAGAATGAAGGTGTGTGAAGTCATAGAATGGAGGTGTGTGAAGTCATAATGGAGGCGTGTGAAGTCACAGAATTGAGGTGTGTGAAGTCACAGAATGGAGGTGTGTGAAGTCATAGAATGGAAGTGTGTGAAGTCAGAACGAAGGTGTGTAAACTCAGATTGGAGGTGTGGGAAGTCACAATGGAGGTGTGTGAAGTTATAGAATGGAGGTGTGTGAAGTCACAGAATGGAGGGGTGTGAAGTCAAAGACTGGAGGCATGAGAATTCATAGAATGGAGGTGTGTGAACTCATAGAATGGAGGTGTGTGAAGTCACAGAATGAAGGTGCGTTACGTCACAGAATAGAGGTTTGTGAACTCAGAAAAGAGGTGTGTGAAGTCACAGAATGGAGGTGTGGGAAGTCATAGAATGGAGTTGTGTGAAGTCACAGAATGGAGGTGTGTGAATTAATAGAATGGAGGTGTGAGAAATCATAGAATGGAGGTGCGTGAACTCACAGAATGGAGGTGTGTGAACTCAGTATGGAGGTGTGTGAAGTCAAAGAATGGAGGTGTGTGAAGTCATAGAATGGAATTGTGTGAAGTCATAGAATGGAGGTGTGTGAAGTTAGAATTGAGGTGTGTGAAGTCACGGAATTGAGGTGTGTGAACTCAGAATGGAGGTGTGTGAAGTCACAGAATGGAGGTTTGTGAAGTCATAGAATGGAGGTGTGTGAAGTCATAGAATGGATGTTTCTGAAGTAGAATGAAGGTGTGTGAAGTCATAGAATGGAGGTGTGTGAAGTCAAAATGGAGGTGTGTGAACTCATAAAATGGAGATGTGCGAAGTCATGGAATGGAGGTGTGTGAAGTCCAAGAATATAGGTTGTGAAGTCAAACAATGGTGGGGTGTGAAGTCACAGAATGCAGGTGTGTTAAGTCAAAGAATGGAAGTGTGTGAAGTCAAAATGGAGGTGTGTGAAGTCACAGAATGCAGGTGTGTGAAGTCACAGAATGAAGGTTTTTGAAGTCAAAATTGTGGTATGTGAAGTCACACATGGAGGTGTCTGAAGTCAGAATGCAGCTCTGTGAAACCATAGAATGGAGGTGTGTGAAGTCAGAATGGAGGTGTGTGAACTCATAGAATGGAGTGTGTAAAGTCACAATGGGGGTGTGTGAAGTCATAGAATGGGGGTGTGTGAAGTCAAATTGGAGGTGTGTGAAATCACAGAATGGAGGTGTGTCAACTCAGAAATGAGGTGTGTGAAGTCATAGAATGGAAGAATGTGAAATCATAGAATGGAGGTGTGTGAAGTCAAAGAATTGAGGTTTGTGAAGTCAGAATGGAGGTGTGTGAAGTCAGGATGGAGGTGGGTGAAGTCACAGAATGGAGGTGTGGGAACTCAGAATGGAGGTGTGTAGTCACAGAACGGAGGTTTGTGAAGTCATAGAATGGAGGTGCCTGAGGTCATAGAATGGACGTTTCTGAAGTGAGAACGAAGGTGTATGAAGTCAAAGAATGGAGGTCTGTGAAGTCAAAATCGAGGTGTGTGAATCATAGAATGGAGGTGTGTAAACTCATAGAATGGAGGTGTGTGAAGTCAAGGAATGGAGGTGTGTGAAGTCAAAGAATGGAGGTGTGTGAAGTCAAACAATAAAGGTGTGTGAAGTCACAGAATGGAGGTGTGTGAACTCATAAAATGGAGGTGCATGCAGTCAAAGAATGGAGGTGTGTGAATTCATCGAATGGAGGTGTGTGAAGTCATGGAATGTAGGTGAGTGAAGTCAGAATGGCGGTGTGTGAACTCATAGAATGATGGTGTGTGAAGTCACAATGGAGGTGTGTGAAGTCATAGAATAGAGGTTTCTGAAGTCACAGAATGGAGGTGTGTGAAGTCATAGAATGGAGGTGTGTGAAGTCAGATTGGAGGTGTGTCAAGTCATAGAATGGAGGTGTGTCAACTCAAAAGGAGGTGTGTGAAGTCATAGAATGTAGGTGTGTGAAGTCATAGAATGGAGGTGTGTGAAATCATAGAATGGAGGTGTGTGAAGTCACAGAAGTGAGGTGTGTGAAGTCAGAAAGGAGGTGTGTGAAGTCAGAATGGTGGTATATGAAGTCATAGAATGGAGGTGTGTGAATTCAAAATGCATTTGTGTGAACTCAAAGAATGGAGGTCTGTGAAGTCAAAATGTAGGTGTGTGAAGTCACAGAATGGAGGTGTGTGAAGTCATAGAATGGAGGTGTGTGACGTCACAGAATGGAGGTGTGTGAAGTCATATATTGGAGGTTTGTGAAGTCATAGAATGGAGGTGTGTGAAGTAATAGAATGGAGGTGTGTCAAGTCACAGATTGAAGGTGTGTGAAGTCACAGAATGGGGGTGTGTGAACTCAGAATGGAGGTGTGTGAAGTCACAGAATGTATGTGTGAAGTAATAGAATGGATGTTTCTGAAGTAAGAATGAAGGTGTGTGAAGTCATAGAATGGAGGTGTGTGAAGTCATAATGGAGGCGTGTGAAGTCACAGAATTGAGGTGTGTGAAGTCACAGAATGGAGGTGTGTGAAGTCATAGAATGGAAGTGTGTGAAGTCAGAACGAAGGTGTGTAAACTCAGATTGGAGGTGTGGGAAGTCACAATGGAGGTGTGTGAAGTTATAGAATGGAGGTGTGTGAAGTCACAGAATGGAGGGGTGTGAAGTCAAAGACTGGAGGCATGAGAATTCATAGAATGGAGGTGTGTGAACTCATAGAATGGAGGTGTGTGAAGTCAAGGAATGGAGGTGTGTGAAGTCAAAGAATGGAGGTGTGTGAAGTCAAACAATAAAGGTGTGTGAAGTCACAGAATGGAGGTGTGTGAACTCATAAAATGGAGGTGCATGCAGTCAAAGAATGGAGGTGTGTGAATTCATCGAATGGAGGTGTGTGAAGTCATGGAATGTAGGTGTGTGAAGTCAGATGGAGTTGTGTGAAGTAATAGAATGGAGGTGTGTGAAGTCAGAATGGAGGTGTGTGAAGTCATAGAATGGAGGTGTGTGAAGTCATAGAATGGAGGTGTGTGAAGTCATAGAATGGAGGTGTGTGAAGTCACAGAATGAAGGTGCGTTAAGTCACAGAATGGAGGTGTGTGAATTAATAGAATGGAGGTGTGAGAAATCATAGAATGGAGGTGCGTGAACTCACAGAATGGAGGTGTGTGAACTCACAATGGAGGTGTGTGAAGTCAAAGAATGGAGGTGTGTGAAGTCATAGAATGGAATTGTGTGAAGTCATAGAATGGAGGTGTGTGAAGTGAGAATTGAGGTGTGTGAAGTCACGGAATTGAGGTGTGTGAACTCAGAATGGAGGTGTGTGAAGTCACAGAATGGAGATGTGTGAAATCATAGAATGGAGGTGTGTGAAGTCACACAATGGGGGTGTGTGAAGTCATAGAATGGAGGTGTGTGAAGTCATAGAATGGAGGTGTGTGAAGTCACAGAATGGAGGTGTGTGAAGTCAGAATAGATGTGTGGGAAGACATAGAATGGAGCTGTGTGAAGTCAGAATGGATCTGTGTGAAGTCATAGAATGGAGGTGAGTGAAGTCAGAATGGCGGTGTGTGAACTCATAGAATGATGGTGTGTGAAGTCACAATGGAGGTGTGTGAAGTCATAGAATGGAGGTTTCTGAAGTCACAGAGTGGAGGTGTGTGAAGTCATAGAATGGAGCTGTGTGAAGACAGATTGGAGGTGTGTGAAGTCATAGAATGGAGGTGTGTGAAGTCAGATTGGAGGTGTGTGAAGTCATAGAATGGAGGTGTGTGAAGTCATAGAATGGAGGTGTGTGAAATCATAGAATGGAGGTGTGTGAAGTCACAGAAGTGAGGTGTGTGAAGTCAGAATGGAGGTGTGTGAAGTCAGAATGGAGGTGTGTGAAGTCATAGAATGGAGGTGTGTGAATTCACAATGCATTTGTGTGAACTCAAAGAATGGAGGTCTGTGAAGTCACAATGTAGAATGGAGGTGTGTGAAGTCACAGAATGGAGGTGTGTGAAGTCATATATTGGAGGTTTGTGAAGTCATAGAATGGAGGTGTGTGAAGTAATAGAATGGAGGTGTGTCAAGTCACAGATTGAAGGTCTGTGAAGTCACAGAATGGGGGTGTGTGAACTCAGAATGGAGGTGTGTGAAGTCACAGAATGGAGGTGTGTGAAGTCATAGAATGGAGGTTTCTGAAGTAAGAATGAAGGTGTGTGAAGTCATAGAATGGAGGTGTGTGAAGTCATAATGGAGGCGTGTGAAGTCACAGAATTGAGGTGTGTGAAGTCACAGAATGGAAGTGTGTGAAGTCATAGAATGGAAGTGTGTGAAGTCAGAACGAAGGTGTGTGAACTCAGATTGGAGGTGTGGGAAGTCACAATGGAGGTGTGTGAAGTTATAGAATGGAGGTGTGTGAAGTCACAGAATGGAGGGATGTGAAGTCAAAGACTGGAGGTGTGTGAAGTCATAGAATGGAGATGTGTGAACTCATAGAGTGGAGGTGTGTGAAGTCACAGAATGAAGGTGCGTTATGTCACAGAATGGAGGTTTGTGAACTCAGAATGGAGGTGTGTGAAGTCACAGAATGGAGGTGTGTGAAGTCATAGAATGGAGTTGTGTGAAGTCACAGAATGGAGGTGTGTGAATTAATAGAATGGAGGTGTGAGAAATCATAGAATGGAGGTGCGTGAAGTCACAGAATGGAGGTGTGTGAACTCAGAATGGAGGTGTGTGAAGTCACAGAATGGAGGTGTGTGAACTCACAATGGAGGTGTGTGAAGTCAAAGCATGGAGGTGTGTGAAGTCATAGAATGGAATTGTGTGAAGTCATAGAATGGAGGTGTGTGAAATGAGAATTGAGGTTTGTGAAGTCACGGAATTGAGGTGTGTGAACTCAGAATGGAGGTGTGTGAAGTCAGAATGGAGGTGTGTGAAGGCATAGAATGTAGGTGTGTGAAGTATAGAATGGAGGGGTGTGAAATCATAGAATGGAGGTGTGTGAAGTCATAGAATGGAATTGTGTGAAGTCATAGAATGGAGGTGTGTGAAGTGAGAATTGAGGTGTGTGAAGTCACGGAATTGAGGTGTGTGAACTCAGAATGGAGGTGTGTGAAGTCACAGAATGGAGATGTGTGAAATCATAGAATGGAGGTGTGTGAAGTCATACAATGGGGGTGTGTGAAGTCATAGAATGGAGGTGTGTGAAGTCATAGAATGGAGGTGTGTGAAGTCACAGAATGGAGGTGTGTGAAGTCAGAATAGATGTGTGGGAAGACATAGAATGGAGCTGTGTGAAGTCAGAATGGATCTGTGTGAAGTCATAGAATGGAGGTGAGTGAAGTCAGAATGGCGGTGTGTGAACTCATAGAATGATGGTGTGTGAAGTCACAATGGAGGTGTGTGAAGTCATAGAATGGAGGTTTCTGAAGTCACAGAGTGGAGGTGTGTGAAGTCATAGAATGGAGCTGTGTGAAGACAGATTGGAGGTGTGTGAAGTCATAGAATGGAGGTGTGTGAAGTCAGATTGGAGGTGTGTGAAGTCATAGAATGGAGGTGTGTGAAGTCATAGAATGGAGGTGTGTGAAATCATAGAATGGAGGTGTGTGAAGTCACAGAAGTGAGGTGTGTGAAGTCAGAATGGAGGTGTGTGAAGTCAGAATGGAGGTGTGTGAAGTCATAGAATGGAGGTGTGTGAATTCACAATGCATTTGTGTGAACTCAAAGAATGGAGGTCTGTGAAGTCACAATGTAGAATGGAGGTGTGTGAAGTCACAGAATGGAGGTGTGTGAAGTCATATATTGGAGGTTTGTGAAGTCATAGAATGGAGGTGTGTGAAGTAATAGAATGGAGGTGTGTCAAGTCACAGATTGAAGGTCTGTGAAGTCACAGAATGGGGGTGTGTGAACTCAGAATGGAGGTGTGTGAAGTCACAGAATGGAGGTGTGTGAAGTCATAGAATGGATGTTTCTGAAGTAAGAATGAAGGTGTGTGAAGTCATAGAATGGAGGTGTGTGAAGTCATAATGGAGGCGTGTGAAGTCACAGAATTGAGGTGTGTGAAGTCACAGAATGGAAGTGTGTGAAGTCATAGAATGGAAGTGTGTGAAGTCAGAACGAAGGTGTGTGAACTCAGATTGGAGGTGTGGGAAGTCACAATGGAGGTGTGTGAAGTTATAGAATGGAGGTGTGTGAAGTCACAGAATGGAGGGATGTGAAGTCTAAGACTGGAGGTGTGTGAAGTCATAGAATGGAGATGTGTGAACTCATAGAGTGGAGGTGTGTGAAGTCACAGAATGAAGGTGCGTTATGTCACAGAATGGAGGTTTGTGAACTCAGAATGGAGGTGTGTGAAGTCACAGAATGGAGGTGTGGGAAGTCATAGAATGGAGTTGTGTGAAGTCACAGAATGGAGGTGTGTGAATTAATAGAATGGAGGTGTGAGAAATCATAGAATGGAGGTGCGTGAAGTCACAGAATGGAGGTGTGTGAACTCAGAATGGAGGTGTGTGAAGTCACAGAATGGAGGTGTGTGAACTCACAATGGAGGTGTGTGAAGTCAAAGCATGGAGGTGTGTGAAGTCATAGAATGGAATTGTGTGAAGTCATAGAATGGAGGTGTGTGAAATGAGAATTGAGGTTTGTGAAGTCAGAATGGAGGTGTGTGAAGGCATAGAATGTAGGTGTGTGAAGTATAGAATGGAGGGGTGTGATATCATAGAATGGAGGTGTGTGAAGTCACAGAAGTGAGGTGTGTGAAGTCAGAATGTAGGTGTGTGAAGTCACCGAATGCAGGTCTGTGAAGTCACAATGTAGGTGTGTGAAGTATAGAATGGAGGGGTGTGAAATCATAGAATGGAGGTGTGTGAAGTCACAGAAGTGAGGTGTGTGAAGTCAGAATGGAGGTGTGTGAAGTCAGAATGGAGGTGTGTGGAGTCATAGAATGGAGGTGTGTGAATTCACAATGCATTTGTGTGAACTCATAGAATGGAGGTCTGTGAAGTCACAATGTAGGTGTGTGAAGTCACAGAATGGAGGTGTGTGAAGTCATAGAATAGAGGTGTATGAAGTCACAGAATGGAGGTGTGTGAAGTCATATATTGGAGGTTTGTGAAGTCATAGAATGGAGGTGTGTGAAGTAATAGAATGGAGGTGTGTCAAGTCACAGATTGAAGGTGTGTGAAGTCACAGAATGGGGGTGTGTGAACTCAGAATGGAGGTGTGGGAAGTCACAGAACGGAGGTGTGTGAAATCATAGAATGGATGTTTCTGAAGTAAGAATGAAGGTGTGTGAAGTCCTAGAATGGAGGTGTGTGAAGTCATAATGGAGGCGTGTGAAGTCACAGAATTGAGGTGTGTGAAGTCACAGAATGTAGGTGTGTGAAGTCATAGAATGGAAGTGTGTGAAGTCAGAACGAAGGTGTGTGAACTCAGATTGGAGGTGTGGGAAGTCACAATGGAGGTGTGTGAAGTTATAGAATGGAGGTGTGTGAAGTCACAGAATGGACGGGTGTGAAGTCAAAGACTGGAGGTGTGTGAAGTCATAGAATGGAGGTGTGTGAACTCATAGAATGGAGGTGGGTGAAGTCACAGAATGAAGGTGCATTAAGTCACAGAATGGAGGTTTGTGAACTCAGAATGGAGGTGTGTGAAGTCACAGAATGGAGGTGTGGGAAGTCATAGAATGGAGTTGTGTGAAGTCACAGAATGGAGGTGTGTGAATTAATAGAATGGAGGTGTGAGAAATCATACAATGGAGGTGCGTGAAGTCACAGAATCAGGTGTGTGAACTCAGAATGGAGGTGTGTGAAGTCACAGAATGGAGGTGTGTGAACTCACAATGGAGGTGTGTGAAGTCAAAGAATGGAGGTGTGTGAAGTCGTAGAATGGAATTGTGTGAAGTCATAGAATGGAGGTGTGTGAAGTGAGACTTGAGGTGTGTGAAGTCACGGAATTGAGGTGTGTGAACTCAGAATGGAGGTGTGTGATGTCACAGAATGGAGGTTTGTGAAGTCATAGAATGGAGGTGTGTGAAGTCATAGAATGGATGTTTCTGAAGTAGAATGAAGGTGTGTGAAGTCATAGAATGGAGGTGTGTGAAGTCAAAATGGAGGTGTGTGAACTCATAAAATGGAGATGTGTGAAGTCATGGAATGGAGGTGTGTGAAGTCCAAGAATATAGTTGTGTGAACTCAAACAATGGTGGTGTGTGAAGTCACAGAATGCAGGTGTGTTAAGTCAAAGAATGGAAGTGTGTGAAGTCAAAATGGAGGTGTGTGAAGTCACAGAATGGAGGTGTGTGAAGTCACAGAATGAAGGTGTCTGAAGTCAGAATGCAGCTGTGTGAAGCCATAGAATGGAGGTGTGTGAAGTCAGAATGGAGGTGTGTGAACTCATAGAATGGAGTGTGTGAAGTCACAATGGGGGTGTGTGAAGTCATAGAATGGGGGTGTGTGAAATCAAATTGGAGGTGTGTGAAATCAGAGAATGGAGGTGTGTCAACTCAGAAATGAGGTGTGTGAAGTCATAGAATGGAGGAGAGTGAATTCATAGAATGGAAGTGTGTGAAATCATAGAATGGAGGTGTGTGAAGTCAAAGAATTGAGGTTTGTGAGGTCAGAATGGAGGTGTGTGAAGTCAGGATGGAGGTGGGTGAAGTCACAGAATGTAGGTGTGTGAGGTCATAGAATGGAGGTGTGTGAAGTCACAGAATGGAGGTGTGTGAAGTCATAGAATGGAGGTGTGTGAAGTCACAGAATGGAGGTGTGTGAAGTCATAGAATGGAGGTGTGTGAAGTCATAGAATTTAGGTGTGTGAAGTCATAGAATGGAGGTGTTTGAAGTCAGAGAATGGAGGTGTGTGAAATCACAAAATGGAGGTGTGTGAACTCAGAATGGAGGTGTGTGAAGTCACAGAATGGAGATGTGTGAAGTCATAGAATGGAGTTGTGTGAAGTCACACAATGGGGGTGTGTGAAGTCATAGAATGGAGGTGTGTGAAGTCATAGAATGGAGGTGTGTGAAGTCACAGAATGGAGGTGTGTGAAGTCAGAATAGATGTGTTCGAAGTCATAGAATGGAGCTGTGTGAAGTCAGAATGGAGCTGTGTGAAGTCACAGAATGGAGGTGAGTGAAGTCAGAATGGCGGTGTGTGAACTCATAGAATGATGGTGTGTGAAGTCACAATGGAGGTGTGTGAAGTCATAGAATGGAGGTTTCTGAAGTCACAGAATGGAGGTGTGTGAAGTCATAGAATGGAGGTGTGTGAAGTCAGATTGGAGGTGTGTGAAGTCATAGAATGGAGGTGTGTGAACTCATAGAATGGAAGTGTGTGAAGTCACAGAAAGAAGGTGCGTTAAGTCACAGAATGGAGGTTTGTGAACTCAGAATGGAGGTGTGTGAAGTCACAGAATGGAGGTGTGGGAAGTCATAGAATGGAGTTGTGTGAAGTCACAGAATGGAGGTGTGTGAATTAATAGAATGGAGGTGTGAGAAATCATAGAATGGAGGTGCGTGAAGTCACAGAATGGAGGTGTGTGAACTCAGAATGGAGGTGTGTGAAGTCACAGAATGGAGGTGTGTGAACTCACAATGGAGGTGTGTGAAGTCAAAGAATGGAGGTGTGTGAAGTCGTAGAATGGAATTGTGTGAAGTCATAGAATGGAGGTGTGTGAAGTGAGACTTGAGGTGTTTGAAGTCACGGAATTGAGGTTTGTGAACTCAGAATGGAGGTGTGTGATGTCACAGAATGGAGGTTTGTGGAGTCATAGAATGGATGTGTGTGAAGTCATAGAATGGATGTTTCTGAAGTAGAATGAAGGTGTGTGAAGTCATAGAATGGAGGTGTGTGAAGTCAAAATGGAGGTGTGTGAACTCATAAAATGGAGATGTGTGAAGTCATGGAATGGAGGTGTGTGAAGTCCAAGAATATAGGTGTGTGAAGTCAACCAATGGTGGTGTGTGAAGTCACAGAATGCAGGTGTGTTAAGTCAAAGAATGGAAGTGTGTGAAGTCAAAATGGAGGTGTGTGAAGTCACAGAATGGAGGTGTGTGAAGTCACAGAATGAAGGTGTCTGAAGTCAGAATGCAGCTGTGTGAAGCCATAGAATGGAGGTGTGTGAAGTCAGAATGGAGGTGTGTAACTCATAGAATGGAGTGTGTGAAGTCACAATGGGGGTGTGTGAAGTCATAGAATGGGGTGTGTGAAGTCAAATTGGAGGTGTGTGAAATCAGAGAATGGAGGTGTGTCAACTCAGAAATGAGGTGTGAAGTCATAGAATGGAGGAGTGTGAATTCATAGAATGGAAGTTTGTGAGATCATAGAATGGAGGTGTGTGAAATCAAACAATTGATTTTTGTGAGGTCAGAATGGAGGTGTGTGAAGTCAGGATGGAGGTGGGTGAAGTCACAGAATGGAGGTGTGTGAGGTCATAGAATGGAGGTGTGTGAAGTCACAGAATGGAGGTGTGTGAAGTCATAGAATGGAGGTGTGTGAAGTCACAGAATGGAGGTGTGTGAAGTCATAGAATGGAGTTGTGTGAAGTCACACAATGGGGGTGTGTGAAGTCATAGAATGGAGGTGTGTGAAGTCATAGAATGGAGGTGTGTGAAGTCACAGAATGGAGGTGTGTGAAGTCAGAATAGATGTGTGCGAAGTCATAGAATGGAGCTGTGTGAAGTCAGAATGGAGCTGTGTGAAGTCATAGAATGGAGGTGAGTGAAGTCAGAATGGCGGTGTGTGAACTCATAGAATGATGGTGTGTGAAGTCACAATGGAGGTGTGTGAAGTCATAGAATGGAGGTTTCTGAAGTCACAGAATGGAGGTGTGTGAAGTCATAGAATGGAGGTGTGTGAAGTCAGATTGGAGGTGTGTGAAGTCATAGAATGGAGGTGTGTCAACTCAAAAGGAGGTGTGTGAAGGCATAGAATGGAGGTGTGTGAAGTATAGAATGGAGGGGTGTGAAATCATAGAATGGAGGTGTGTGAAGTCACAGAAGTGAGGTGTGTGAAGTCAGAATGGAGGTGTGTGAAGTCATAATGGAGGTGTGTGGAGTCATAGAATGGAGGTGTGTGAATTCACAATGCATTTGTGTGAACTCATACAATGGAGGTCTGTGAAGTCACAATGTAGCTGTGTGAAGTAACAGAATGGAGGTGTGTGAAGTCATAGAATAGAGGTGTGTGAAGTCACAGAATGGAGGTGTGTGAAGTCATATATTGGAGGTTTGTGAAGTCATAGAATGGAGGTGTGTGAAGTAATAGAATGGAGGTGTGTCAAGTCACAGATTGAAGGTGTGTGAAGTTACAGAATGGGGGGTGTGTGAACTCAGAATGGAGGTGTGGGAAGTCACAGAATGGAGGTGTGTGAAGTCATAGAATGGATGTTTCTGAAGTAAGAATGAAGGTGTGTGAAGTCCTAGAATGGAGGTGTGTGAAGTCATAATGGAGGCGTGTGATGTCACAGAATTGAGGTGTGTGAAGTTACAGAATGTAGGTGTGTGAAGTCATAGAATGGAAGTGTGTGAAGTCAGAACGAAGGTGTGTGAACTCAGATTGGAGGTGTGGGAAGTCACAATGGAGGTGTGTGAAGTTATAGAATGGAGGTGTGTGAAGTCACAGAATGGACGGGTGTGAAGTCAAAGACTGGAGGTGTGTGAAGTCATAGAATGGAGGTGTGTGAACTCATAGAATGGAGGTGTGTGAAGTCACAGAATGAAGGTGCATTAAGTCACAGAATGGAGGTTTGTGAACTCAGAATGGAGGTGTGTGAAGTCACAGAATGGAGGTGTGGGAAGTCATAGAATGGAGTTGTGTGAAGTCACAGAATGGAGGTGTGTGAATTAATAGAATGGAGGTGTGAGAAATCATACAATGGATGTGCGTGAAGTCACAGAATCAGGTGTGTGAACTCAGAATGGAGGTGTGTGAAGTCACAGAATGCAGGTGTGTTAAGTCAAAGAATGGAAGTGTGTGAAGTCAAAATGGAGGTGTGTGAAGTCACAGAATGGAGGTGTGTGAAGTCACAGAATGAAGGTGTCTGAAGTCAGAATGCAGCTGTGTGAAGCCATAGAATGGAGGTGTGTGAAGTCATAGAATGGATGTTTCTGAAGTAGAATGAAGGTGTGTGAAGTCATAGAATGGAGGTGTGTGAAGTCAAAATGGAGGTGTGTGAACTCATAAAATGGAGATGTGTGAAGTCATGGAATGGAGGTGTGTGAAGTCCAAGAATATAGTTGTGTGAACTCAAACAATGGTGGTGTGTGAAGTCACAGAATGCAGGTGTGTTAAGTCAAAGAATGGAAGTGTGTGAAGTCAAAATGGAGGTGTGTGAAGTCACAGAATGGAGGTGTGTGAAGTCACAGAATGAAGGTGTCTGAAGTCAGAATGCAGCTGTGTGAAGCCATAGAATGGAGGTGTGTGAAGTCAGAATGGAGGTGTGTGAACTCATAGAATGGAGTGTGTGAAGTCACAATGGGGGTGTGTGAAGTCATAGAATGGGGTTGTGTGAAATCAAATTGGAGGTGTGTGAAATCAGAGAATGGAGGTGTGTCAACTCAGAAATGAGGTGTGTGAAGTCATAGAATGGAGGAGAGTGAATTC
The DNA here is from genome assembly GCA_024803745.1 of Megascapheus bottae. Classification (NCBI taxonomy): domain Eukaryota; kingdom Metazoa; phylum Chordata; class Mammalia; order Rodentia; family Geomyidae; genus Megascapheus; species Megascapheus bottae. Next base: position 18,105 of record JANJXV010002134.1, read on the forward strand.
ATAGAATGGAAGTGTGTGAAATCATAGAATGGAGGTGTGTGAAGTCAAAGAATTGAGGTTTGTGAGGTCAGAATGGAGGTGTGTGAAGTCAGGATGGAGGTGGGTGAAGTCACAGAATGTAGGTGTGTGAGGTCATAGAATGGAGGGTGTGTGAAGTCACAGAATGGAGGTGTGTGAAGTCATAGAATGGAGGTGTGTGAAGTCACAGAATGGAGGTGTGTGAAGTCATAGAATGGAGGTGTGTGAAGTCATAGAATTAAGGTGTGTGAAGTCATAGAATGGAGGTGTTTGAAGTCAGAGAATGGAGGTGTGTGAAATCACAAAATGGAGGTGTGTGAACTCAGAATGGAGGTGTGTGAAGTCACAGAATGGAGATGTGTGAAGTCATAGAATGGAGTTGTGTGAAGTCACACAATGGGGGTGTGTGAAGTCATAGAATGGAGGTGTGTGAAGTCATAGAATGGAGGTGTGTGAAGTCACAGAATGGAGGTGTGTGAAGTCAGAATAGATGTGTTCGAAGTCATAGAATGGAGCTGTGTGAAGTCAGAATGGAGCTGTGTGAAGTCACAGAATGGAGGTGAGTGAAGTCAGAATGGCGGTGTGTGAACTCATAGAATGATGGTGTGTGAAGTCACAATGGAGGTGTGTGAAGTCAAAAAATGGAGGTTTCTGAAGTCACAGAATGGAGGTGTGTGAAGTCATAGAATGGAGGTGTGTGAAGTCAGATTGGAGGTGTGTGAAGTCATAGAATGGAGGTGTGTGAACTCATAGAATGGAAGTGTGTGAAGTCACAGAAAGAAGGTGCGTTAAGTCACAGAATGGAGGTTTGTGAACTCAGAATGGAGGTGTGTGAAGTCACAGAATGGAGGTGTGGGAAGTCATAGAATGGAGTTGTGTGAAGTCACAGAATGGAGGTGTGTGAATTAATAGAATGGAGGTGTGAGAAATCATAGAATGGAGGTGCGTGAAGTCACAGAATGGAGGTGTGTGAACTCAGAATGGAGGTGTGTGAAGTCACAGAATGGAGGTGTGTGAACTCACAATGGAGGTGTGTGAAGTCAAAGAATGGAGTTGTGTGAAGTCGTAGAATGGAATTGTGTGAAGTCATAGAATGGAGGTGTGTGAAGTGAGACTTGAGGTGTTTGAAGTCACGGAATTGAGGTTTGTGAACTCAGAATGGAGGTGTGTGATGTCACAGAATGGAGGTTTGTGGAGTCATAGAATGGATGTGTGTGAAGTCATAGAATGGATGTTTCTGAAGTAGAATGAAGGTGTGTGAAGTCATAGAATGGAGGTGTGTGAAGTCAAAATGGAGGTGTGTGAACTCATAAAATGGAGATGTGTGAAGTCATGGAATGGAGGTGTGTGAAGTCCAAGAATATAGGTGTGTGAAGTCAACCAATGGTGGGTGTGTGAAGTCACAGAATGCAGGTGTGTTAAGTCAAAGAATGGAAGTGTGTGAAGTCAAAATGGAGGTGTGTGAAGTCACAGAATGGAGGTGTGTGAAGTCACAGAATGAAGGTGTCTGAAGTCAGAATGCAGCTGTGTGAAGCCATAGAATGGAGGTGTGTGAAGTCAGAATGGAGGTGTGTAACTCATAGAATGGAGTGTGTGAAGTCACAATGGGGGTGTGTGAAGTCATAGAATGGGGTGTGTGAAGTCAAATTGGAGGTGTGTGAAATCAGAGAATGGAGGTGTGTCAACTCAGAAATGAGGTGTGAAGTCATAGAATGGAGGAGTGTGAATTCATAGAATGGAAGTTTGTGAGATCATAGAATGGAGGTGTGTGAAATCAAACAATTGATTTTGTGAGGTCAGAATGGAGGTAGTGTGAAGTCAGGATGGAGGTGGGTGAAGTCACAGAATGGAGGTGTGTGAGGTCATAGAATGGAGGTGTGTGAAGTCACAGAATGGAGGTGTGTGAAGTCATAGAATGGAGGTGTGTGAAGTTCACAGAATGGAGGTGTGTGAAGGCATAGAATGGAGTTGTGTGAGTCACACAATGGGGGTGTGTGAAGTCATAGAATGGAGGTGTGTGAAGTCATAGAATGGAGGTGTGTGAAGTCACAGAATGGAGGTGTGTGAAGTCAGAATAGATGGTGCGAAGTCATAGAATGAGCTGTGAAGTCAAGAATGGAGCTGTGTGAAGTCATAGAATGGAGGTGAGTGAAGTCAGAATGGCGGTGTGTGAATCTCATAGAATGATGGTGTGTGAAGTCACAATGGAGGTGTGTGAAGTCATAGAATGGAGGTTCTGAAGTCACAGAATGGAGGTGTGTGAAGTCATAGAATGGAGGTGTGTGAAGTCAGATTGGAGGTGTGTGAAGTCATAGAATGGAGGTGTGTCAACTCAAAAGGAGGTGTGTGAAGGCATAGAATGGAGGTGTGTGAAGTATAGAATGGAGGGGTGTGAAATCATAGAATGGAGGTGTGTGAAGTCACAGAAGTGAGGTGTGTGAAGTCAGAATGGAGGTGTGTGAAGTCATAATGGAGGTGTGTGGAGTCATAGAATGGAGGTGTGTGAATTCACAATGCATTTGTGTGAACTCATACAATGGAGGTCTGTGAAGTCACAATGTAGCTGTGTGAAGTAACAGAATGGAGGTGTGTGAAGTCATAGAATAGAGGTGTGTGAAGTCACAGAATGGAGGTGTGTGAAGTCATATATTGGAGGTTTGTGAAGTCATAGAATGGAGGTGTGTGAAGTAATAGAATGGAGGTGTGTCAAGTCACAGATTGAAGGTGTGTGAAGTTACAGAATGGGGGTGTGTGAACTCAGAATGGAGGTGTGGGAAGTCACAGAATGGAGGTGTGTGAAGTCATAGAATGAATGTTTCTGAAGTAAGAATGAAGGTGTGTGAAGTCCTAGAATGGAGGTGTGTGAAGTCATAATGGAGGCGTGTGATGTCACAGAATTGAGGTGTGTGAAGTTACAGAATGTAGGTGTGTGAAGTCATAGAATGGAAGTGTGTGAAGTCAGAACGAAGGTGTGTGAACTCAGATTGGAGGTGTGGGAAGTCACAATGGAGGTGTGTGAAGTTATAGAATGGAGGTGTGTGAAGTCACAGAATGGACGGGTGTGAAGTCAAAGACTGGAGGTGTGTGAAGTCATAGAATGGAGGTGTGTGAACTCATAGAATGGAGGTGTGTGAAGTCACAGAATGAAGGTGCATTAAGTCACAGAATGGAGGTTTGTGAACTCAGAATGGAGGTGTGTGAAGTCACAGAATGGAGGTGTGGGAAGTCATAGAATGGAGTTGTGTGAAGTCACAGAATGGAGGTGTGTGAATTAATAGAATGGAGGTGTGAGAAATCATACAATGGATGTGCGTGAAGTCACAGAATCAGGTGTGTGAACTCAGAATGGAGGTGTGTGAAGTCACAGAATGCAGGTGTGTTAAGTCAAAGAATGGAAGTGTGTGAAGTCAAAATGGAGGTGTGTGAAGTCACAGAATGGAGGTGTGTGAAGTCACAGAATGAAGGTGTCTGAAGTCAGAATGCAGCTGTGTGAAGCCATAGAATGGAGGTGTGTGAAGTCATAGAATGGATGTTTCTGAAGTAGAATGAAGGTGTGTGAAGTCATAGAATGGAGGTGTGTGAAGTCAAAATGGAGGTGTGTGAACTCATAAAATGGAGATGTGTGAAGTCATGGAATGGAGGTGTGTGAAGTCCAAGAATATAGTTGTGTGAACTCAAACAATGGTGGTGTGTGAAGTCACAGAATGCAGGTGTGTTAAGTCAAAGAATGGAAGTGTGTGAAGTCAAAATGGAGGTGTGTGAAGTCACAGAATGGAGGTGTGTGAAGTCACAGAATGAAGGTGTCTGAAGTCAGAATGCAGCTGTGTGAAGCCATAGAATGGAGGTGTGTGAAGTCAGAATGGAGGTGTGTGAACTCATAGAATGGAGTGTGTGAAGTCACAATGGGGGTGTGTGAAGTCATAGAATGGGGTTGTGTGAAATCAAATTGGAGGTGTGTGAAATCAGAGAATGGAGGTGTGTCAACTCAGAAATGAGGTGTGTGAAGTCATAGAATGGAGGAGAGTGAATTCATAGAATGGAAGTGTGTGAAATCATAGAATGGAGGTGTGTGAAGTCAAAGAATTGAGGTTTGTGAGGTCAGAATGGAGGTGTGTGAAGTCAGGATGGAGGTGGGTGAAGTCACAGAATGTAGGTGTGTGAGGTCATAGAATGGAGGTGTGTGAAGTCACAGAATGGAGGTGTGTGAAGTCATAGAATGGAGGTGTGTGAAGTCACAGAATGGAGGTGTGTGAAGTCATAGAATGGAGGTGTGTGAAGTCATAGAATTAAGGTGTGTGAAGTCATAGAATGGAGGTGTTTGAAGTCAGAGAATGGAGGTGTGTGAAATCACAAAATGGAGGTGTGTGAACTCAGAATGGAGGTGTGTGAAGTCACAGAATGGAGATGTGTGAAGTCATAGAATGGAGTTGTGTGAAGTCACACAATGGGGGTGTGTGAAGTCATAGAATGGAGGTGTGTGAAGTCATAGAATGGAGGTGTGTGAAGTCACAGAATGGAGGTGTGTGAAGTCAGAATAGATGTGTTCGAAGTCATAGAATGGAGCTGTGTGAAGTCAGAATGGAGCTGTGTGAAGTCACAGAATGGAGGTGAGTGAAGTCAGAATGGCGGTGTGTGAACTCATAGAATGATGGTGTGTGAAGTCACAATGGAGGTGTGTGAAGTCAAAAAATGGAGGTTTCTGAAGTCACAGAATGGAGGTGTGTGAAGTCATAGAATGGAGGTGTGTGAAGTCAGATTGGAGGTGTGTGAAGTCATAGAATGGAGGTGTGTGAACTCATAGAATGGAAGTGTGTGAAGTCACAGAAAGAAGGTGCGTTAAGTCACAGAATGGAGGTTTGTGAACTCAGAATGGAGGTGTGTGAAGTCACAGAATGGAGGTGTGGGAAGTCATAGAATGGAGTTGTGTGAAGTCACAGAATGGAGGTGTGTGAATTAATAGAATGGAGGTGTGAGAAATCATAGAATGGAGGTGCGTGAAGTCACAGAATGGAGGTGTGTGAACTCAGAATGGAGGTGTGTGAAGTCACAGAATGGAGGTGTGTGAACTCACAATGGAGGTGTGTGAAGTCAAAGAATGGAGGTGTGTGAAGTCGTAGAATGGAATTGTGTGAAGTCATAGAATGGAGGTGTGTGAAGTGAGACTTGAGGTGTTTGAAGTCACGGAATTGAGGTTTGTGAACTCAGAATGGAGGTGTGTGATGTCACAGAATGGAGGTTTGTGGAGTCATAGAATGGATGTGTGTGAAGTCATAGAATGGATGTTTCTGAAGTAGAATGAAGGTGTGTGAAGTCATAGAATGGAGGTGTGTGAAGTCAAAATGGAGGTGTGTGAACTCATAAAATGGAGATGTGTGAAGTCATGGAATGGAGGTGTGTGAAGTCCAAGAATATAGGTGTGTGAAGTCAACCAATGGTGGTGTGTGAAGTCACAGAATGCAGGTGTGTTAAGTCAAAGAATGGAAGTGTGTGAAGTCAAAATGGAGGTGTGTGAAGTCACAGAATGGAGGTGTGTGAAGTCACAGAATGAAGGTGTCTGAAGTCAGAATGCAGCTGTGTGAAGCCATAGAATGGAGGTGTGTGAAGTCAGAATGGAGGTGTGTAACTCATAGAATGGAGTGTGTGAAGTCACAATGGGGGTGTGTGAAGTCATAGAATGGGGTGTGTGAAGTCAAATTGGAGGTGTGTGAAATCAGAGAATGGAGGTGTGTCAACTCAGAAATGAGGTGTGAAGTCATAGAATGGAGGAGTGTGAATTCATAGAATGGAAGTTTGTGAGATCATAGAATGGAGGTGTGTGAAATCAAACAATTGATTTTTGTGAGGTCAGAATGGAGGTGTGTGAAGTCAGGATGGAGGTGGGTGAAGTCACAGAATGGAGGTGTGTGAGGTCATAGAATGGAGGTGTGTGAAGTCACAGAATGGAGGTGTGTGAAGTCATAGAATGGAGGTGTGTGAAGTCACAGAATGGAGGTGTGTGAAGGCATAGAATGGAGGTGTGTGAAATCACAAAATGTAGGTGTGTGAACTCAGAATGGAGGTGTGTGAAATCACAGAGTGGAGATGTGTGAAGTCATAGAATGGAGTTGTGTGAAGTCACACAATGGGGGTGTGTGAAGTCATAGAATGGAGGTGTGTGAAGTCATAGAATGGAGGTGTGTGAAGTCACAGAATGGAGGTGTGTGAAGTCAGAATAAATGTGTGCGAAGTCATAGAATGGAGCTGTGTGAAGTCAGAATGGAGCTGTGTGAAGTCATAGAATGGAGGTGAGTGAAGTCAGAATGGCGGTGTGTGAACTCATAGAATGATGGTGTGTGAAGTCACAATGGAGGTGTGTGAAGTCATAGAATGGAGGTTTCTGAAGTCACAGAATGGAGGTGTGTGAAGTCATAGAATGGAGGTGTGTGAAGTCAGATTGGAGGTGTGTGAAGTCATAGAATGGAGGTGTGTCAACTCAAAAGGAGGTGTGTGAAGGCATAGAATGTAGGTGTGTGAAGTATAGAATGGAGGGGTGTGAAATCATAGAATGGAGGTGTGTGAAGTCACAGAAGTGAGGTGTGTGAAGTCAGAATGGAGGTGTGTGAAGTCATAATGGAGGTGTGTGGAGTCATAGAATGGAGGTGTGTGAATTCACAATGCATTTGTGTGAACTCATACAATGGAGGTCTGTGAAGTCACAATGTAGCTGTGTGAAGTAACAGAATGGAGGTGTGTGAAGTCATAGAATAGAGGTGTGTGAAGTCACAGAATGGAGGTGTGTGAAGTCATATATTGGAGGTTTGTGAAGTCATAGAATGGAGGTGTGTGAAGTAATAGAATGGAGGTGTGTCTAGTCACAGATTGAAGGTGTGTGAAGTCACAGAATGGGGGTGTGTGAACTCAGAATGGAGGTGTGGGAAGTCACAGAATGGAGGTGTGTGAAGTCATAGAATGGATGTTTCTGAAGTAAGAATGAAGGTGGGTGAAGTCCTAGAATGGAGGTGTGTGAAGTCATAATGGAGGCGTGTGATGTCACAGAATTGAGGTGTGTGAAGTCACAGAATGTAGGTGTGTGAAGTCATAGAATGGAAGTGTGTGAAGTCAGAACGAAGGTGTGTGAACTCAGATTGGAGGTGTGGGAAGTCACAATGGAGGTGTGTGAAGTTATAGAATGGAGGTGTGTGAAGTCACAGAATGGACGGGTGTGAAGTCAAAGACTGGAGGTGTGTGAAGTCATAGAATGGAGGTGTGTGAACTCATAGAATGGAGGTGTGTGAAGTCACAGAATGAAGGTGCATTAAGTCACAGAATGGAGGTTTGTGAACTCAGAATGGAGGTGTGTGAAGTCACAGAATGGAGGTGTGGGAAGTCATAGAATGGAGTTGTGTGAAGTCACAGAATGGAGGTGTGTGAATTAATAGAATGGAGGTGTGAGAAATCATACAATGGATGTGCGTGAAGTCACAGAATCAGGTGTGTGAACTCAGAATGGAGGTGTGTGAAGTCACAGAATGGAGGTGTGTGAACTCACAATGGAGGTGTGTGAAGTCAAAGAATGGAGGTGTGTGAAGTCATAGAATGGAATTGTGTGAAGTCATAGAATGGAGGTGTGTGAAGTGAGACTTGAGGTGTGTGAAGTCACGGAATTGAGGTGTGTGAACTCAGAATGGAGGTGTGTGATGTCACAGAATGGAGGTTTGTGAAGTCATAGAATGGAGGTGTGTGAAGTCATAGAATGGATGTTTCTGAAGTAGAATGAAGGTGTGTGAAGTCATAGAATGGAGGTGTGTGAAGTCAAAATGGAGGTGTGTGAACTCACAAAATGGAGATGTGTGAAGTCACGGAATGGAGGTGTGTGAAGTCCAAGAATATAGTTGTGTGAAGTCAAACAATGGTGGTGTGTGAAGTCACAGAATGCAGGTGTGTTAAGTCAAAGAATGGAAGTGTGTGAAGTCAAAATGGAGGTGTGTGAAGTAACAGAATGGAGGTGTGTGAAGTCACAGAATGAAGGTGTCTGAAGTCAGAATGCAGCTGTGTGAAGCCATAGAATGGAGGTGTGTGAAGTCAGAATGGAGGTGTGTGAACTCATAGAATGGAGTGTGTGAAGTCACAATGGGGGTGTGTGAAGTCATAGAATGGGGGTGTGTGAAGTCAAATTGGAGGTGTGTGAAATCAGAGAATGGAGGTGTGTCAACTCAGAAATGAGGTGTGTGAAGTCATAGAATGGAGGAGAGTGAATTCATAGAATGGAAGTGTGTGAAATCATAGAATGGAGGTGTGTGAAGTCAAAGAATTGAGGTTTGTGAGGTCAGAATGGAGGTGTGTGAAGTCAGGATGGAGGTGGGTGAAGTCACAGAATGTAGGTGTGTGAGGTCATAGAATGGAGGTGTGTGAAGTCACAGAATGGAGGTGTGTGAAGTCATAGAATGGAGGTGTCTGAAGTCACAGAATGGAGGTGTGTGAAGTCATAGAATGGAGGTGTGTGAAGTCATAGAATTTAGGTGTGTGAAGTCATAGAATGGAGGTGTTTGAAGTCAGAGAATGGAGGTGTGTGAAATCACAAAATGGAGGTGTGTGAACTCAGAATGGAGGTGTGTGAAGTCACAGAATGGAGATGTGTGAAGTCATAGAATGGAGTTGTGTGAAGTCACACAATGGGGGTGTGTGAAGTCATAGAATGGAGGTGTGTGAAGTCATAGAATGGAGGTGTGTGAAGTCACAGAATGGAGGTGTGTGAAGTCAGAATAGATGTGTGCGAAGTCATAGAATGGAGCTGTGTGAAGTCAGAATGGAGCTGTGTGAAGTCATAGAATGGAGGTGAGTGAAGTCAGAGTGGCGGTGTGTGAACTCATAGAATGATGGTGTGTGAAGTCACAATGGAGGTGTGTGAAGTCATAGAATGGAGGTTTCTGAAGTCACAGAATGGAGGTGTGTAAAGTCATAGAATGGAGGTGTGGGAAGTCAGATTGGAGGTGTGTGAAGTCATAGAATGGAGGTGTGTCAACTCAAAAGGAGGTGTGTGAAGGCATAGAATGTAGGTGTGTGAAGTCATAGAATGGAGGTGTGTGAAATCATAGAATGGAGGTGTGTGAAGTCACAGAAGTGAGGTGTGTGAAGTCAGAATGGAGGTGTGTGAGGTCAGAATGGAGGTGTGTGGAGTCATAGAATGGAGGTGTGTGAATTCAAAATGCATTTGTGTGAACTCATAGAATGGAGGTCTGTGAAGTCACAATGTAGGTGTGTGAAGTCACAGAATGGAGGTGTGCGAAGTCATAGAATAGAGGTGTGTGAAGTCACAGAATGGAGGTGTGTGAAGTCATATATTGGAGTTTTGTGAAGTCATAGAATGGAGGTGTGTGAAGTAATAGAATGGAGGTGTGTCAAGTCACAGATTGAAGGTGTGTGAAGTCACAGAATGGGGGTGTGTGAACTCAGAATGGAGGTGTGTGAAGTCACAGAATGGAGGTGTGTGAAGTCATAGAATGGAGGTGTGTGAAGACACAATGGGGGTGTGTGAAGTCATAGAATGGAGGTGTGTGAAGTCATAGAATGGAGGTGTGTGAAGTCACAGAATGGAGGTGTTTGACATCAGAGAATGGAGGTGTGTGAAATCAGAATGGAGGTGTGTGAAGTCACAGAATGGAGATGTGTGAAGTCAGAATGGATGTCTGCGAAGTCATAGAATGGAGCTGTGTGAAGTCAGAATGGAGCTGTGTGAAGTCATAGAATGGAGGTGAGTGAAGTCAGAATGGCGGTGTGTGAACATAGAATGATGGTGTGTGAAGTCAAAATGGAGGTGTGTGAAGTCATAGAATGGATGTTTTTGAAGTCACAGAATGCAAGTGTGTGAAGTCATAGAATGGAGGTGTGTGAAGTCATAGAATGGAGGTGTGTGAAGTAATAGAATGGAGGTGTGTGAAATCATAGAATGGAGTTGTGTGAAGCCACAGAATTGAGGTGTGTGAAGTCAGAATGGAGGTGTGTGAAGTCAGAATGGAGGTGTGTGAAGTCATAGAATGGAGGTGTGTGAATTCAGAATGCATTTGTGTGAACTCATAGAATGGAGGTCTGTGAAGTCACAATGTAGGTGTGTGAAGTCATAGAATGGAGGTGTGTGAAGTCATAGAATGTAGGTGTGTGAAGTCACAGAATGGAGGTGTGTGAAGTCATATAATGGAGGTGCGCGAAGTCACAGAATGGAGGTGTGTGAAGTCAGAATGGAGTTGTGTGAAGTCATAGAATGGAGGTGTGTGAAGTCAGAATGGAGGTGTGTGAAGTCATAGAATGGAGGTGTGTGAAGTCAGATTGGAGTTGTGCGAAGTCAGAGAATGGAGTTGTGTGAACTCAGAATGGAGGTGTGTGAAGTCACAGAATTTAGGTGTGTGAAGTCATAGAATGGAGGTGTGGGAAGTCATAGAATGGATGTGTGTGAAGTCATAATGGAGGTGTGTGAAGTCACAGAATTGAGGTGTGGGAAGTCACAGAATGGAGGTGTGTGAAGTCATAGAATGGAGGTGTGTGAAGTCATAGAATGGAGGTGTGTGAAGTCATACAATGGATGTTTGTTAAGTAACAATGAAGGTGTGTTAAGTCATAGAATGGAGGTGTGTGAAGGCACAGAATGTAGGGGTGTGAAGTCAAAGACTGGAGGTGTGTGAACTTATAGAATGGAGGTGTGTGAAGTCATAGAATGGAGGTGTGTGAAGTCACAGAATGAAGATGCGTTAAGTCACAGAATGGAGGTTTGTGAACTCAGAATGGAGGTGTGTGAAGTCACAGAATGGAGGTGTGGGAATCATAGAATGGAGTTGTGTGAAGTCACATAATTGAGGTGTGTGAATTAATAGAATGGAGGTGTGAGAAATCATAGAATGGAGGTGCGTGAAGTCACAGAATGGAGGTGTGTGAAGTCACAGATTGGAGGTGTGTGAAGTCACAGAATAGAGGTGTGTGAACTCACAATGGAGGTGTGTGAAGTCAAAGAATGGAGGTGTGTGAAGTCATAGAATGGAATTGTGTGAAGTCATAGAATGGAGGTGTGTGAAGTGAGAATTGAGGTGTGTGAAGTCACGGAATTGAGGTGTGTGAACTCAGAATGGAGGTGTGTGAACTCACAGAATGGAGGTTTGTGAAGTCATAGAATGAAGGTGTGTGAAGTCATAGAATGGACGTTTGTATAGTAGAATGAAGGTGTGGGAAGTCATAGAATGGAGGTGTGTGAAGTCAAAATGGAGGTGTGTGAACTCATAAAATGGAGATGTGTGAAGTCATGGAATGGAGGTGTGTGAAGTCCAAGAATATAGGTGTGTGAAGTCAAACAATGGTGGTGTGTGAAGTCACAAAATGCAGGTGTGTTAAGTCAAAGAATGGAAGTGTGTGAAGTCAAAATAGAGGTGTGTGAAGTCACAGAATGGAGGTGTGTGAAGTCATAGAATGGAGGTGTGTGAAGTCGTAGAATGGAGGTGTGTGAAGTCACAGAATGGAGGTGTTTGACGTCAGAGAATGGAGGTGTGTGAAATCAGAATGGAGGTGTGTGAAGTCACAGAATGGAGGTGTGTGAAGTCAGAACAGATGTGTGGGAAGTCATAGAATGGAGCTGTGTGAAGACAGAATGGAGCTGTGTGAAGTCATAGAATGGAGGTGAGTGAAGTCAGAATGGCGGTGTATGAAATCATAGAATGATGGTGTGTGAAGTCACAATGGAGGTGTGTGAAGTCATAGAATGGAGGTTTTTGAATTCACAGAATGGAAGTGTGTGAAGTCATAGAATGGAGGTGTGTGAAGTCAGAATGGAGGTGTGTGAATTCATAGAATGGAGCTGTGTGAAGTCAGATTGGAGGTGTATGAAGTCACAGAATGGAGGTGTGTGAACTCAGAATGGAGGTGTGTGAAGTCACAGAATGAAGGTGTGTGAAGTCATAGAATGGAGTTGTGTGAAGTCATAGAATGGATGTGTGTGAAGTCATAATGGAGGTGTGTGAAGTCACAGAATTAAGGTGTGTGAAGTCACAGAATGGAGGTGTGTGAAGTCATAGAATGGATGTTTGTAAAGTAAGAATGAAGGTGTGTTAAGTCATAGAATGGAGGTGTGTGAAATCATAGAAAGGAGGTGTGGGAAGTCAGAGAATGGAGCTGTGTGAAGTCAGAATGTAGGTGTGCGAAGTCACAGAATGGAGGTGTCTGAAGTCATTTTATGGAGCTGTGTGAAGTCAGAATGGAGGTGTGTGAAGTCACAGAATCTAGGTGTGTGAAGTCATAGAATGGAGGTGTGTGAAGTCATAGAATGGAGGTGTGTGAAGTCATAATGGAGGCGTGTGAAGTCACAGAATTCAGGTGTGTGAAGTCACAGAAGGGAGGTGTGTGAAGTCATAGAATGGAGGTGTGTGAAGTCAGAACAGAGGTGTGTGAAATTAGATTGGAGGTGTGGGAAGTCAAAATGGAGGTGTGTGAAGTTACAGAATGGACGTGTGTGAAGTCACAGAATGGAGGGGTGTGAAGTCAAAGACTGGAGGTGTGTGAAGTCATAGAATGGAGGTGTGTGAACTCATAGAATGGAAGTATGTGAAGTCATAGAATGGAGGTGTGTGAAGTCACAGAATGAAGGTGCGTTAAGTCACAGAATGGAGGTTTGTGAACTCAGAATGGAGGTGTGTGAAGTCACAGAATGGAGGTGTGGGAAGTCATAGAATGGAGTTGTGTGAAGTCACAGAATGGAGTTGTGTGAATTAATAGAATGGAGGTGTGAGAAATCATAGAATGGAGGTATGTGAAGTCACAGAATGGAGGTGTGTGAACTCACAATGGAGGTGTGTGAAGTCAAAGAATGGAGTTGTGTGAAGTCATAGAATGGAATTGGGTGAAGTCATAGTATGGAGGTGTGTGAAGTGAGAATTGAGGTGGGTGAAGTCACGGAATTGACGTGTGTGAACTCAGAATGGAGGTGTGTGAAGTCACAGAATGGAGGTTTGTGAAGTCACAGAATGGAGGTGTGGGAACTCAGAATGGAGGTGTGTGGTCACAGAACGGAGGTTTGTGAAGTCATAGAATGAAGGTGTCTGAAGTCATAGCATGGATGTTTCTGAAGTGAGAACGAAGGTGTATGAAGTCAAAGAATGGACGTGTGTGAAGTCAAAATGGAGGTGTGTGAATCATAGAATGGAGGTGTGTGAACTCATAGAATGAAGGTGTGTGAAGTCAAAGGATGGAGGTGTGTGAAGTCAAACAATAAAGGTGTGTGAAGTCACAGAATGGAGGTGTGTGAACTCATAGAATGGAGGTGCATGCAGTCAAAGAATGGAGGTGTGTGAAGTCATCGAATGGATGTGTGTGAAGTCATGGAATGGAGGTGTGTGAAGTCAGATGGAGTTGTGTGAAGTCATAGAATGGAGGTGTGTGAAGTCAGAATGGAGGTGTGTGAAGTCATAGAATGGAGGTGTGTGAAGTCATAATGGAGGCGTATGAAGTCACAGAATTCAGGTGTGTGAAGTCACAGAATGGAGGTGTGTGAAGTCATAGAATGGAGGTGTGTGAAGTCAGAACAGCGGTGTGTGAACCCAGATTGGAGGTGTGGGAAGTCACAATGGAGGCGTGTGAAGTTATAGAATGGAGGTGTGTCAAGTCACAGAATGGAGGGGTGTGAAGTCAAAGACTGGAGGTGTGTGAAGTCATAGAATGGAGGTGTGTGAACTCATAGAATGGAGGTGTGTGAAGTCATAAAATGGAGGTGTGTGAAATCACAGTATGAAGGTGCGTTAAGTCACAAAATGGAGGTTTGTGAACTCAGACTGGAGGTGTGTGAAGTCACAGAATGGAGGTGTGGGAAGTCATAGAATGGAGTTGTGTGAAGTCACAGAATGGAGTTGTGTGAATTAATAGAATGGAGGTGTGAGAAATCATAGAATGGAGGTGTGTGAATTCACAGAATGGAGGTGTGTGAAGTCACAGAATGGAGGTGTGTGAACTCACAATGGAGGTGTGTGAAATCAAAGAATGGTGGTGTGTGAAGTCATAGAATGGAATTGTGTGAAGTCATAGAATGGAGATGTGTGAAATGACAATTGAAGTGTGTGAAGTCACGGAATTGAGGTGTGTGAACTCAGAATCGAGGTGTGTGAAGTCACAGAATGGAGGTGTGTGAAGTCATAGAATGGAGGTGTGTGAAGTCATAGAATGGATGTTTCTGAAGTAGAATGAAGGTGTGTGAAGTCATAGAATGGAGGTGTGTGAAGTCAAAATGGAGGTGTGTGAACTCATAAAATGGAGATGTGTGAAGCCAAGGAATGGAGGTGTGTGAAGTACAAGAATATAGGTGTGTGAAGTCAAACAATGGTGGTGTGTGAAGTCAGAGAATGGAGGTGTGTGAAGTCACAGAATGGAGGTGTGGGAAGTCATAGAATCGAGTTGTGTAAAGTCACAGAATGGAGTTGTGTGAATTAATAGAATGGAGGTGTGAGAAATCATAGAATGGAGGTGTGTGAAGTTACAGAATGGAGGTGTGTGAAGTCACAGAATGGAGGTATGTGAAGTCACAGAATGGAGGTGTGTGAACTCACAATGGAGGTGTGTGAAGTCACAGAATGGAGGTGTGTGAAGTCACAGAATGAAGGTGTTTGAAGTCAAAATTGTGGTGTGTGGAGTCACAAATGGAGGTGTCTGAAGTCAGAATGTAGCTGTGTGAAGCCATAGAAAGGAGGTGTATGAAGTCAAAATGGAGGTGTGTGAACTCATAGAATGGACTGTGTGAAGTCACAATGGGGGTGTGTGAAGTCATAGAATGGGGGTGTGTGAAGTCAAATTGGAGGTGTGTGAAATCACAGAATGGAGGTGTGTCAACTCAGAAATGAGGTGTGTGAAGTCGTAGAATGGAGGTGTGTGAATTCATAGAATGGAAGAGTGTGAAATCATAGAATGGAGGTGTGTGAAGTCAAAGAATTGAGGTTTGTGAAGTCAGAATGGAGGTGTGTGAAGTCAGGATGGAGGTGGGTGAAGTCACATAATGGAGGTGTGGGAACTCAGAATGGAGGTGTGTGGTCACAGAACGGAGGTTTGTGAAGTCATACAATGGAGGTGTCTGAAGTCATAGAATGGATGTTTCTGAAGTGAGAACGAAGGTGTATGAAGTCAAAGAATGGAGGTGTGTGAAGTCAAAATTGAGGTGTGTGAATCATAGAATGGAGGTGATTGAACTCATAGAATGGAGGTGTGTGAAGTCATGGAATGGAGGTGTGTGAAGTCAGATGGAGTTTTGTGAAGTCATAGAATGGAGGTGTGTGAAGTCAGAATGGAGGTGTGTGAAGTCATAGAATGGAGGTGTGTGAAGTCATAATGGAGGCGTATGAAGTCACAGAATTCAGGTGTGTGAAGTCACAGAATGGAGGTGTGTGAAGTCATAGAATGGAGGTGTGTGAAGTCAGAACAGAGGTGTGTGAACTCAGATTGGAGGTGTGGGAAGTCACAATGGAGGTGTGTGAAGTCACAGAATGAAGGTGCGTTAAGTCACAGAATGGAGGTTTGTGAACTCAGAATGGAGGTGTGTGAAGTCACAGAATGGAGGTGGGGGAAGGCATAGAATGGAGTTTTGTGAAGTCACCGAATGGAGGAGTGTGAATTAATCGAATGTAGGTGTGAGAAATCATAGAATGGAGGTGTGTGAAGTCACAGAATGGAGGTGTGTGAAGTGACAAAATGGAGGTGTGTGAAGTCACAGAATGGAGGGGTGTGAACTCACAATGGAGGTGTGTGAAGTCAAAGAATGGAGGTGTGTGAAGTCATAGAATGGAATTGTGTGAAGTCATAGAATGGAGGTGTGTGAAGTGAGAATTGAGGTGTGTGAAGTCACGGAATTGAGGTGTGTGAACTCAGAATGGAGGTGTGTGAAGTCACAGAATTGAGGTTTGTGAAGTCATAGAATGGAGGTGTGTGAAGTCATAGAATGGATGCTACTGAAGTAGAATGAAGGTGTGTGAAGGCATAGAATGGAGGTGTGTGAAGTCAAAATGGAGGTGTGTGAACTCATAAAATGGAGATGTGTGAAGTCAAGGAATGGAGGTGTGTGAAGTCCAAGAATATAGGTTGTGAAGTCACACAATGGTGGTGTGTGAAGTCACAGAATGCAGGTGTGTGAAGTCAAAGAATGGAAGTGTGTGAAGTCAAAATGGAGGTGTGTGAAGTCACAGAATGGAGGTGTGTGAAGTCACAGAATGAAGGTGTTTGAAGTCAAAATTGTGGTGTGTGAAGTCACAAATGGAGGTGTCTGAAGTCAGAATGTAGCTGTGTGAAGCCATAGAAAGGAGGTGTATGAAGTCAAAATGGAGGTGTGTGAACTCATAGAATGGACTGTGTGAAGTCACAATGGGGGTGTGTGAAGTCATAGAATGGGGGTGTGTGAAGTCAAATTGGAGGTGTGTGAAATCACAGAATGGAGGTGTGTCAACTCAGAAATGAGGTGTGTGAAGTCGTAGAATGGAGGTGTGTGAATTCATAGAATGGAAGAGTGTGAAATCATAGAATGGAGGTGTGTGAAGTCAAAGAATTGAGGTTTGTGAAGTCAGAATGGAGGTGTGTGAACTCAGGATGGAGGTGGGTGAAGTCACAGAATGGAGGTGTGGGAACTCAGAATGGAGGTGTGTGGTCACAGAACGGAGGTTTGTGAAGTCATACAATGGAGGTGTCTGAAGTCATAGAATGGATGTTTCTGAAGTGAGAACGAAGGTGTATGAAGACAAAGAATGGAGGTGTGTGAAGTCAAATTTGAGGTGTGTGAATCATAGAATGGAGGTGTGTGAACTCATAGAATGGAGGTGTGTGAAGTCATGGAATGGAGGTGTGTGAAGTCAGATGGAGTTTTGTGAAGTCATAGAATGGAGGTTTGTGAAGTCAGAATGGAGGTGTGTGAAGTCATAGAATGGAGGTGTGTGAAGTCATAATGGAGGCGTATGAAGTCACAGAATTCAGGTGTGTGAAGTCACAGAATGGAGGTGTGTGAAGTCATAGAATGGAGGTGTGTGAAGTCAGAACAGAGGTGTGTGAACTCAGATTGGAGGTGTGGGAAGTCACAATGGAGGTGTGTGAAGTCACAGAATGAAGGTGCGTTAAGTCACAGAATGGAGGTTTGTGAACTCAGAATGGAGGTGTGTGAAGTCACAGAATGGAGGTGGGGGAAGGCATAGAATGGAGTTGTGTGAAGTCACCGAATGGAGGTGTGTGAATTAATAGAATGTAATTGTGAGACATCATAGAATGGAGGTGTGTGAAGTCACAGAATGGAGGTGTGTGAAGTGACAAAATGGAGGTGTGTGAAGTCACAGAATGGAGGTGTGTGAACTCACAATGGAGGTGTGTGAAGTCAAAGAATGGAGGTGTGTGAAGTCATAGAATGGAATTGTGTGAAGTCATAGAATGGAGGTGTGTGAAGTGAGAATTGAGGTGTGTGAAGTCACGGAATTGAGGTGTGTGAACTCAGAATGGAGGTGTGTGAAGTCACAGAATGGAGGTTTGTGAAGTCATAGAATGGAGGTGTGTGAAGTCAAAATGGAGGTGTGTGAACTCATAAAATGGAGATGTGTGAAGTCATGGAATGGAGGTGTGTGAAGTCCAACAATATAGGTGTGTGAAGACAAACAATGGTGGTGTGTGAAGTCAACAATGCAGGTGTTTTAAGTCAAAGAATGAAAGTGTGTGAAGTCAAAATGGAGGTGTGTGAACTCATAAAATGGAGATGTGTGAAGTCATGGAATGGAGGTGTGTGAAGTCCAACAATATAGGTGTGTGAAGACAAACAATGGTGGTGTGTGAAGTCAAGAATGCAGGTGTTTTAAGTCACAGAATGAAGGTGTTTGAAGTCAAAATGGTGGTGTGTGAAGTCACAAATGGAGGTGTCTGAAGTCAGAATGCAGCTGTGTGAAGCCATAGAATGGAGGTGTGTGAAGTCAGAATGGAGGTGTGTGAACTCATAGAATGGAGTGTGTGAAGTCACAATGGGAGTGTGTGAAGTCATAGAATGGGGGTGTGTGAAGTCAAATTGGAGGTGGGTGAAATCACAGAATGGAGGTGTGTCAACTCAGAAATGAGGTGTGTGAAGTCATAGAATGGAGGTGTGTGAATTCATAGAACGGAAGAGTGTGAAATCATAGAATAGAGGTGTGTGAACTCAAAGAATTGAAGTTTGTGAAGTCAGAATGGAGGTGTGGGAAGTCAGGATGGAGGTGGGTGAAGTCACAGAATGGAGGTGTGGGAACTCAGAATGGAGGTGTGTGGTCACAGAACGGAGGTTTGTGAAGTCATAGAATGGAGGTGCCTGAAGTCATAGAATGGATGTTTCTGAAGTGAGAACGAAGGTGTATGAAGTCAAAGAATGGAGGTGTGTGAAGTCAAAATGGAGGTGTGTGAACTCATAGAATGAAGGTGTGTGAACTCATTGAATGGAGGTGTGTGAAGTCATGGAATGGAGGTGTGTGAAGTCAAAGAATGGAGGTATGTGAAGTCAAACAATAAAGGTGTGTGAAGTCACAGAATGGAGGTGTGTGAACTCATAGAATGGAGGTGCATGCAGTCAAAGAATGGAGGTGTGTGAAGTCATCGAATGGAGGTGTGTGAAGTCATGGAATGGAGGTGTGTGAAGTCAGATGGAGTTGTGTGAAGTCATAGAATGGAGGTGTGTGAAGTCAGAATGGAGGTGGTTTTAGTCATAGAATGGAGGTGTGTGAAGTAACAGAATGGACTTGTGTGAAGTCACAGAATGGAGGTGTGTGAAGTCACAGAATGGAGGTGTGTGAAGTCATAGAATGGAGGTGTGTGAAGTCATAGAATTTAGGTGTGTGAAGTCATAGAATGGAAGTGTGTGAAGTCATAGAATGGAGGTGTGTGGAGTCAGAATGGAGGGGTGTGAAGTCATAGAATGGAGGTGTGTGAAGTCATAGAATTTAGGTGTGTGAAGTCATAGAATGGAAGTGTGTGAAGTCAGAGAATGGAGGTGTGTGAAATCACAAAATGGAGGTGTGTGAAGTCACACAATGGGGGTGTGTGAAGTCATAGAATGGAGGTGTGCGAAGTCATAGAATGGAGGTGTGTGAAGTCACAGAATGGAGGTGTGTGAAGTCAGAATAGATGTGTGCGAAGTCATAGAATGGAGCTGTGTGAAGTCAGAATGGAGCTGTGTGAAGTCATAGAATGGAGGTGAGTGAAGTCACAATGGAGGTGTGTGAAGTCAGAATAGATGTGTGCGAAGTCATAGAATGGAGCTGTGTGAAGTCAGAATGGCGGAGTGTGAACTCATAGAATGATGGTATGTGAAGTCACAATGGAGGTGTGTGAAGTCATAGAATGGAGGTTTTTGAAGTCACAGAATGGAGGTGTGCGAAGTCATAGAATGGAGGTGTTTGAAGTCACATTGGAGGTGTGTGAAGTCATAGAATGGAGGTGTGTCAACTCAAAAGCAGGTGTGTGAAGTCATAGAATGGAGATGTGTGAAGTCATAGAATGGAGGTGTGTGAAATCATAGAATGGAGGTGTGTGAAATCATAGAATGGAGGTATGTGAAGTCACAGAATTGAGGTGTGTGAAGTCAGAATGGAGGTGTGTGAAGTCAGAATGGAGGTGTGTGAAGTCACAGAATGGAGGTGTGTGAATTCACAATGCATTTGTGCGAACTCATAGAATGGAGGTCTGTGAAGTCACAATGTAGGTGTGTGAAGTCACAGAATGGAGGTGTGTGAAGTCATAGAATGGAGGTGTGTGAAGTCACAGAATGGAGGTGTGTGAAGTCATATATTGGAGGTTTGTGAAGTCACAGAATGGAGGTGTGTGAAGTAATAGAATGGATGTGTGTCAAGTCACAGATTGAAGGTGTGTGAAGTCACAGAATGGGGGTGTGTGAACTCAGAATGGAGGTGTGTGAAGTCACAGAATGGAGGTGTGTGAAATCATAGAATGGAGTGTGTGAAGTCACAATGGGGGTGCGTGAAGTCATAGAATGGGGGTGTGTGAAGTCAAATTGGAGGTGTGTGAAATCACAGAATGGAGGTGTGTCAACTCAGAAATGAGGTGTGTGAAGTCATAGAATGGAGGTGTGTGAATTCATAGAACGGAAGTGTGTGAAATCATAGAAAGGAGGTGTGTGAACCCAAAGAATTGAGGTTTGTGAAGTCAGAATGGAGGTGTGTGAAGTCAGGATGGAGGTGGGTGAAGTCACAGAATGGAGGTGTGGGAACTCAGAATGGAGGTGTGTGGTCACAGAACGGACGTTTGTGAAGTCACAGAGAGGAGGTGCCTGAAGTCATAGAATGGATGTTTCTGAAGTGAGAACGAAGGTGTATGAAGTCAAAGAATGGAGGTGTGTGAAGTCAAAATGGAGGTGTGTGAACTCATAGAATGGAGGTGTGTGAACTCATTGAATGGAGGTGTGTGCAGTCATGGAATGGAGGTGTGTGAAGTCAAAGAATGGAGGTGTGTGAAGTCAAACAATAAAGGTGTGTGAAGTCACAGAATGGAGCTGTGTGATCTCATAGACTGGAGGTGCATGCAGTCAAAGAATGGAGGTGTGTGAAGTCATCGAATGGAGGTGAGTGAACTCAGAATGGAGGTGGGTGAAGTCACAGAATGGACGTGTGTGAAGGGATAGAATGGAGGTGTGTGAAGTCATAGAATGGATGTCTGTGAAGTCATAATGGAGGTGTGTGAAGTCACAGAATTGAGGTGTGTGAAGTCACAGAATGGAGGTGTGTGAAGTCATAGAATGGAGGTGTGTGAAGTCATAGAATGGATGTTTGTTAAGTAAGAATGAAGGTGTGTTAAGTAATAGAATGGAGCTGTGTGAAGTCAGAATGGAGGTGTGTGAAGTCACAGAATGGAGGTGTGTGAACTCAGAATGGAGGTGTGTGAAAAAACAGATTGGAGGTGTGTTAAGTCACAGAGTGGAGGTGTGTGAACTCAGAACGGAGGTGTGTGAAGTCACAGAATCTAGGTGTGTGAAGTCATAGAATGGAGGTGTGTGAAGTCATAATTGAGGAGTGTGAAGTCACAGAATTCAGGTGTGTGAAGTCACAGAACGGAGGTGTGTGAAGTCATAGAATGGAAGTGTGTGAAGTCAGAACGGAGGTGTGTGAACTCAGATTGGAGGTGTTGGAAGTCACAATGGAGGTCTTTGAAGTTATAGAATGGAGGTTTGTGAAGTCACAGAATGGAGGGGTGTGAAGTCAAAGACTGGAGGTGTGTGAAGTCATAGAATGGAGGTGTGTGAACTCATAGAATGGAGGTGTGTGAAGTCACAGAATGAAGGTGCGTTAAGTCACAGAATGGAGGTTTGTGAACTCAGAATGGAGGTGTGTGAAGTCAGAGAATGGAGGTGTGGGAAGTCATAGAATGGAGTTGTGTGAAGTCACAGAATGGAGGTGTGTGAATTAATAGAATGGAGGTGTGAGAAATCATAGAATGGAGGTGTGTGAAGTCACAGAATGGAGGTGTGTGAAGTCACAGAATGGAGGTGTGTGAAGTCACAGAATGGAGGTGTGTGAACTCACAATGGAGGTGTGTGAAGTCAAAGAATGGAGGTGTGTGAAGTCATAGAATGGAATTGTGTGAAGTCATAGAATGGAGGTGTGTGAAGTGAGAATTGAGGTGTGTGAAGTCACGGAATTGAGGTGTGTGAACTCAGAATGGAGGTGTGTGAAGTCACAGAATGGCGGTTTCTGAAGTCATAGCAAGGAGGTGTGTGAAGTCATAGAATGGATTCTTCTGAAGTAGAATGAAGGTGTGTGAAGTCATAGAATGGAGGTGTGTGAAGTCAAAATGGAGGTGTGTGAACTCATAAAATGGAGATGTGTGAAGTCATGGAATGGAGGTGTGTGAAGTCCAAGAATATAGGTTGTGAAGTCAAACAATGGTGGGGTGTGAAGTCACAGAATGCAAGTGTGTGAAGTCAAAGAATAGAACTGTGTGAAGTCAAAATGGAGGTGTGTGAAGTCACAGAATGGAGTTGTGTGAATTCACAGAATGAAGGTGTTTGAAGTCAAAATTGTGGTGTGTGAAGTCACAAATGGACGTGTCTGAAATCAGAATGCAGCTGTGTGAAGCCATAGAATGGAGGTGTGTGAAGTTAGAATGGTGGTGTGTTAACTCATAGAATGGAGTGTATGAAGTCACAATGGGGGTGTGTGAAGTCATAGAATGGGGGTGTGTGAAGTCAAATTGGAGGTGTGTGAAATCACAGAATGGAGGTGTGTCAACTCAGAAATGAGGTGTGTGAAGTCGTAGAATGGAGGTGTGTGTATTCATAGAATGGAAGAGTGTGAAATCATAGAATGGAAGTGTGTGGTCACAGAACGGAGGTTTGTGAAGTCATAGAATGGAGGTGCCTGAAGTCATAGAATGGATGTTTCTGAAGTGAGAATGAAGGTGTATGAAGTCAAAGAATGGAGGTGTGTGAAGTCAAAATGGAGGTGTGTGAATCATAGAATGGAGGTGTTTGAAGTCATGGAATGGAGGTGTGTGAAGTCAAAGAATGGAGGTGTGTGAAGTCAAACAATAAAGCTGTGTGAAGTCACAGAATGGAGGTGTGTGAACTCATAGAATGGAGGTGCATGCAGTCAAAGAATGGAGGTGTGTGAAATCATAGAATGGAGGTGTGTGAAGTCACAGAATGGAGGTGTGTGAAGTCATAGAATGGAGGTGTGTGAAGTCATAGAATTTAGATGTGTGAAGTCATAGAATGGAGGTGTGTGAAGTCAGAGAATGGAGGTGTGTGAAATCACAAAATGGAAGTGTGTGAACTCAGAATGGAAGTGTGTCAAGTCACAGAATGGATGTGTGTGAAGTCATAGAATGGAGGTGTGTGAAGTCACACAATGGGGGTGTGTGAAGTCATAGAATGGATGTCTGTGAAGTCATACAATGGAGGTGTGTGAAGTCACAGAATGGAGGTGTGTGAAGTCAGAATAGATGTGTGCGAAGTCATAGAATGGCGCTGTGTGAAGTCAGAATGGAGCTGTGTGAAGTCATAGAATGGAGGTGAGTGAAGTCAGAATGGCGGTGTATGAACTCATAGAATGATGGTGTGTGAAGTCACAATGGAGGTGTGTGAAGTCATAGAATGGAGGTTTTTGAAGTCACAGAATGGAGGTGTGTGAAGTCATAGAATGGAGGTGTGTGAAGTCAGATTGGAGGTGTTTGAAGTCATAGAATGGAGGTGTGTCAACTCAAAAGGAGGTGTGTGAAGTCATAGAATGGAGGTGTGTGAAGTCATAGAATGGAGGTGTGTGAAATCATAGATTGGAGGTGTGTGAAGTCACAGAATTGAGGTGTGTGAAGTCAGAATGGAGGTGTGTGAAGTCATAGAATGGAGGTGTGTGAATTCAAAATGCGTTTGTGTGAACTCATAGAATGGAGGTCTGTGAAATCACAATGTAGGTGTGTGAAGTCACAGAATGGAGGTGTGTGAAGTCATAGAATGTAGGTGTGTGAAGTCACAGAATGGAGGTGTGTGAAGTCATATATTGGAGGTTTGTGAAGTCATAGAATGGAGGTGTGTGAGGTAATAGAATGGAGGTGTGTCAAGTCACAGATTGAAGTTGTGTGAAGTCACAGAATGGGGGTGTGTGAACTCAGAATGGAGGTGTGTAAAGTCACAGAATGGAGACGTGTGAAATCATAGAATGGATGTTTCTGAAGTAAGAATGAAGTTGTGTGAAGTCATAGAATGGAGGTGTGTGAAGTCAAAATGGTGGTGTGTGAACTCATAGAATGAGGTGTGTGAACTCATGGAATGGAGGTGTGTGAAGTCACAGAATTGAGGTGTGTGAAGTCAGAATGGAGGTGTGTGAAGTCAGAATGGAGGTGTGTGAAGTCATAGAATGAAGGTGTGTGAATTCACAATGCATTTTTGTGAACTCATAGAATGGAGGTCTGTGAAGTCACAATGTAGGTGTGTGAAGTCACAGAATGGAGGTGTGTGAAGTCACAGAATGGAGGTGTGTGAAGTCATATAATGGAGGTGTGTGAAGTCACAGAATGCAGGTGTGTGAAGTCATAGAATGGAGCTGTGACAAGTCAGATTGGAGGTGTGTGAAGTCACAGAATGGAGGTGAGTGAACTCAGAATGGAGGTGTGTGAAGTCACAGAATGGAGGTGTGTGAAGGGATAGAATGGAGGTGTGTGAAGTCATAGAATGGATGTCTGTGAAGTCATAATGGAGGTGTGTCAAGTCACAGAATTGAGGTGTGTGAAGTCACAGAATGGAGGTGTGTGAAGTCATAGAATGGAGGTGTGTGAAGTCATATAATGGAGGTGTGTGAAGTCATAGAATGGATGTTTGTTAAGTAAGAATGAAGGTGTGTTAAGTAATAGAATGGAGCTGTGTGAAGTCAGAATGGAGGTGTGTGAAGTCACAAAATGGAGGTGTGTGAACTCAGAATGGAGGTGTGTGAAGTCACAGATTGGAGGTGTGTTAAGTCACAGAGTGGAGGTGTGTGAACTCAGAATGGAGGTGTGTGAAGTCACAGAATCTAGGTGTGTGAAGTCATAGAATGGAGGTGTGTGAAGTCATAGAATGGAGGTGTGTGAAGTCATAATGGAGGAGTGTGAAGTCACAGAATTCAGGTGTGTGAAGTCACAGAACGGAGGTGTGTGAAGTCATAGAATGGAAGTGTGTGAAGTCAGAACGGAGGTGTGTGAACTCAGATTGGAGGTGTTGGAAGTCACAATGGAGGTGCTTGAAGTTATAGAATGGAGGTGTGTGAAGTCACAGAATGGAGGGGTGTGAAGTCAAAGACTGGAGGTGTGTGAAGTCATAGAATGGAGGTGTGTGAACTCATAGAATGGAGGTGTGTGAAGTCACAGAATGAAGGTGCGTTAGGTCACAGAATGGAGGTTTGTGAACTCAGAATGGAGGTGTGTGAAGTCACAGAATGGAGGTGTGTGAAGTCATAGAATGGAGTTGTGTGAAGTCACAGAATGGAGGTGTGTGAATTAATAGAATGGAGGTGTGAGAATTCATAGAATGGAGGTATGTGAAGTCACAGAATGGAGGTGTGTGAAGTCACAGAATGGAGGTGTGTGAAGTCACAGAATGGAGGTGTGTGACCTCACAATGGAGGTGTGTGAAGTCAAAGAATGGAGGTGTGTGAAGTCATAGAATGGAATTGTGTGAAGTCATAGAATGGAGGTGTGTGAAGTGAGAATTGAGGTGTGTGAAGTCACGGAATTGAGGTGTGTGAACTCAGAATGGAGGTGTGTGAAGTCACAGAATGGAGGTTTCTGAAGTAGAATGAAGGTGTGTGAAGTCATAGAATGGAGGTGTGTGAAGTCAAAATGGAGGTGTGTGAACTCATAAAATGGAGATGTGTGAAGTCATGGAATGGAGGTGTGTGAAGTCCAACAATATAGGTGTGTGAAATCAAACAATGGTGGTGTGTGAAGTCAAGAATGCAGGTGTGTTAAGTCAAAGTATGGAAGTGTGTGAAGTCAAAATGGAGGTGTGTGAAGTCACAAAATGGAGGTGTGTGAAGTCACAGAATGAAGGTGTTTGAAGTCAAAATTGTGGTGTGTGAAGTCACAAATGGAGGTGTCTGAAGTCAGAATGCAGCTGCGTGAAGCCATAGAATGGAGGTGTGTGAAGTCAGAATGGAGGTGTGTGAACTCATAGAATGGAGTGTGTGAAGTCACAATGGGGGTGTGTGAAGTCATAGAATGGGGGTGTGTGAAGTCAAATTGGAGGTGTGTGAAATCAAAGAATGGAGGTGTGTCAACTCAGAAATGAGGTGTGTGAAGTCATAGAATGGAGGTGTGTGAATTCATAGAATGGAAGAGAGTGACATCATAGAATGGAGGTGTGTGAAGTCAAAGAATTGAGGTTTGTGAAGTCAGAATGGAGGTGTCTGAAGTCAGGATGGAGGTGGGTGAAGTCACAGAATGGAGGTGTGGGAACTCAGAATGGAGGTGTGTGGTCACAGAACGGAGGTTTGTGAAGTCATAGAATGGAGGTGCCTGAAGTCATAGAATGGATGTTTCTGAAGTGAGAACGAAGGTGTATGAAGTCAAAGATTGGAGGTGTGTGAAGTCAAAATGGAGGTGTGTGAACTCATAGAATGGAGGTGTGTGAACTCATTGAGTGGAGGTGTGTGAAGTCATGGAATGGAGGTGTGTGAAGTCAAGGAATGGAGGTGTGTGAAGTCAAACAATAAAGGTGTGTGAAGTCACAGAATGGAGGTGTGTGAACTCATAGAATGGAGGTGCATGCAGTCAAAGAATGGAGGTTTGTGCAGTCATCGAAGGGAGGTGTGTGAAGTCATGGAATGGAGGTGTGTGAAGTCAGATGGATTTGTGTGAAGTCATATTATGGATGTGTGTGAAGTCAGAATGGAGGTGTTTTTAGTCATAGAATGGAGGTGTGTGAAGTCACAGAATGGAGGTGTGTGAAGTCATAGAATGGAGGTGTGTGAAGTCACAGAATTGTGGTGTGTGAAGTCATAGAATGGAGGTGTGTGAAGTCATAGAATTTAGGTGTGTGAAGTCATAGAATGGAGGTGTGTGAAGTCAGAGAATGGAGGTGTGTGAAATCACAAAATGGAGGTGTGTGAAGTCACACAATGGGGGTGTGTGAAGTCATAGAATGGAGGTGTGCGAAGTCATAGAATGGAGGTGTGTGAAGTCACAGAATGGAGGTGTGTGAAGTCAGAATAGATGTGTGCGAAGTCATAGAAAGGAGCTGTGTGAAGTCAGAATGGAGCTGTGTGAAGTCATAGAATGGAGGTGAGTGAAGTCACAATGGAGGTGTGTGAAGTCAGAAGAGATGTGTGCGAAGTCATAGAATGGAGCTGTTTGAAGTCAGAATGGCGGTGTGTGAACTCATAGAATGATGGTGTGTGAAGTCACAATGGAGGTGTGTGAAGTCATAGAATGGAGGTTTTTGAAGTCACAGAATGGAGGTGTGTGAAGTCATAGAATTTAGGTGTGTGAAGTCATATTGGAGGTGTGTGAAGTCATAGAATGGAGGTGTGTCAACTCAAAAGCAGGTGTGTGAAGTCATAGAATGTAGGTGTGTGAAGTCATAGAATGGATGTATGTGAAATCATAGAATGGAGGTGTGTGAAGTCACAGAATTGAGGTGTGTGAAGTCAGAATGGAGGTGTGTGAAGTCAGAATGGAGGTGTGTGAAGTCATAGAATAGAGGTGTGTGAATTCACAATGCATTTGTGTGAACTCATAGAATGGAGGTCTGTGAAGTCACAATGCAGGTGTGTGAAGTCACAGAATGGAGGTGTGGGAAGTCATATATTGGAGGTTTGTGAAGTCATAGAATGGAGGTGTGTGAAGTAATAGAATGGAGGTTTGTCAAGTCACAGATTGAAGGTGTGAGAAGTCACAGAATGGGGTGTGTGAACTCAGAATGGAGGTGTGTGAAGTCACAGAATGGAGGTGTGTGAAGTCATAGAATGGATGTTTCTGAAGTAAGAATGAAGGTGTGTGAAGTCATAGAATGGAGGTTTGTGAAGTCAAAATGGTGGTGTGTGAACTCATAGAATGGAGGTGTGTGAAGTCATAGAATGGAGGTGTGTGAATTCACAATGCATTTGTGTACTCATAGAATGGAGGTCTGTGAAGTCACAATGTAGGTGTGTGAAGTCACAGATTGGAGGTGTGTGAAGTCATAGAATGGAGGTGTGTGAAGTCACAGAAAGGAGGTGTGTGATCTCAGAAGGGAGGTGTGTGAAGTCACAGAATGGAGGTGTGTGAAGTGATAGAATGGATGTGTGTGAAGTCATAGAATGGATGTGTGTGAAGTCATAATAGAGGTGTGTGAAGTCACAGAATTGAGGTGTGTGAAGTCACAGAATGGAGGTGTGTGAAGTCATAGAATGGAGGTGTGTGAAGTCATAGAATGGAGGTGTGTGAAGTCATAGAATGGATGTTTGTTA
>JANJXV010002135.1:0-45860 GCA_024803745.1 Megascapheus bottae
TGGAGGTGTGTGAAGTCACACAATGGGGGTGTGTGAAGTCATAGAATGGAGGTGTGTGAAGTCATAGAATGGAGGTGTGTGAAGTCACAGAATGGAGGTGTTTGACGTCAGAGAATGGAGGTGTGTGAAATCAGAATGGAGGTGTGTGAAGTCATAGAATGGAGGTGTGTGAATTCAGAATGCATTTGTGTGAACTCATAGAATGGAGGTCTGTGAAGTCACAATGTAGGTGTGTGAAGTCACAGAATGGAGGTGTGTGAAGTCATAGAATGGAGGTGTGTGAAGTCACAGAATGGAGGTGTGTGAACTCAGAATGGAGGTGTGTGAAGTCACAGAAACTCGGTGTGTGAAGTCATAGAATGCAGATGTGTGAAGTCATAGAATGGAGGTGTGTGAAGTCATAATGGAGGCGTGTGAAGTCACAGGATTGAGGTGTGTGAAGTCACAGAACGGAGGTGTGTGAAGTCATAGAATGGAAGTGTGTGAAGTCAGAACGGAGGTGTGTGAACTCAGATTGGAGGTGTGGGAAGTCACAATGGAGGTGTGTGTAGTTATAGAATGGAGGTGTGTGAAGTCACAGAATGGAGGGTTGTGAAGTGAAAGACTGGAGGTGTGTGAACTCATAGAATGGAGGTGTGTGAAGTCATAGAATGGAGGTGTGTGAAGTCACAGAATGAAGGTGCGTTACGTCACAGAATGGAGGTTTGTGAACTCAGAATGGAGGTGTGTGAAGTCACAGAATGGAGGTGCGGAAGTCATAGAATGGAGTTGTGTGAAGTCACAGAATGGAGGTGTGTGAATTAATAGAATGGAGGTGTGAGAAATCATAGAATGGAGGTGCGTGAAGTAACAGAATGGAGGTGTGTGAAGTCAGAGCATGGAGGTGTGTGAAGTCACATGGAGGTGTGTGAAGTCAAAGAATGGATGTGTGTGAAGTCATAGAATGGAATTGTGTGAAGTCATAGATTGGAGGTGTGTGAATTGAGAATTGAGGTGTGTGAAGTCACGGAATTGAGGTGTGTGAAGTCAGAATAGAGGTGTGTGAAGTCACAGAATGGAGGTTTGTGAAGTCATAGAATGGATGTTTCTGAAGTAGAATGAAGGTGTGTGAAGTCATAGAATGGAGGTGTGTGAAGTCAAAATGGAGGTGTGTGAACTCATAATATGGAGACGTGTGAAGTCATGGAATTGAGGTGTGTGAAGTCCAAGAACATAGGTTGTGAAGTCAAACAATGGTGGTGTGTGAAGTCACAGAATGCAGGTGTGTTAAGTCAAAGAATGGAAGTGTGTGAAGTCAAAATGGAGGTGTGTGAAGTCACAGAATGGAGGTGTGTGAAGTCACAGAATGAAGGTGTTTGAAGTCAAAATTGTGGTGTGTGAAGTCCCAAATGGAGGTGTCTGAAGTCAGAATGCAGCTGTGTGAAGCCATAGAATGGAGTGTGTGAAGTCAGAATGGAGGTGTGTGAACTCATAGAATGGAGTGTGTGAAGTCACAATGGGGGTGTGTGAAGTCATAGAATGGGGGTGTGTGAAGTCAAATTGTAGGTGTGTGAAATCACAGAATGGAGGTGTGTCAACTCAGAAATGAGGTGTGTGAATTCATAGAATGGAGGTGGGTGAATTCATAGAATGGAAGTGTGTGAAATCATAGAATGGAGGTGTGATGTCAAAGAATTGAGGTTTGTGAAGTCAGAATGGAGGTGTGTGAAGTCAGGATGGAGGTGGGTGAAGTCACAGAATGGAGGTGTGGGAATTCAGAATGGAGGTGTGTGGTCACAGAACGGAGGTTTGTGAAGTCATAGAATGGAGGTGCGTGAAGTCATAGAATGGATGTTTCTGAAGTGAGAATGAAGGTGTATGAAGTCAAAGAATGGAGGTGTGTGAAGTCAAAATGGAGGTGTGTGAACTCATAGAATGGAGGTGTGTGAATTCATAGAATGGAGGTGTGTGAAGTCATGGAATGGAGGTGTGTGAAGTCAAAGAATGGAGGTGTGTGAAGTCAAACAATAAAGGTGTGTGAAGTCACAGAATGGAGGTGTGTGAACTCATAGAATGGAGGTGCATGAAGTCATCGAATGGAGGTGTGTGAAGTCATCGAATGGAGGTGTGTGAAGTCAGATGGAGTTGTGTGAAGTCATAGGATGGAGGTGTGTGAAGTCATGGAATGGAGGTGTATGAAGTCAGAATGGAGGTATGTGAATTCATAGAATGGAGGTGTGTGAAGTCAGAATGGAGGTGTGTGATCTCATAGAATGGAGGTGTTTGAAGTCACAATGCAGGTGTGCGAAGTCATAGAATGGAGGTGTGTGAGGTCATAGAATGGAGGTTTGTGAAGTCACAGAATGGAGGTGTGTGAAGTCATAGTATGGAGGTGTGTGAAGTCACAGAATGGAGGTGTGTGACGTCATAGAATGGAGGTTTGTGAACTCTTAGGATTTAGGTGTGTGAAGTCATAGAATAGAGGTGTGTGAAGTCACAGAATGGAGGTGTGTGAAATCACAAAATGGAGGCGTGTGAACTCAGAATGGAGGTGTGTGAAGTCACAGAATGGAGGTGTGTGAAGTCATAGAATGGAGGTGTGTGAAGTCACACAATTGGGGTGTGTGAAGTCATAGAATGGAGGTGTGTGAAGTCATAGAATGGAGGTGTGTGAAGTCAGATTGGAGGTGTGTGAAGTCATAGAATGGAGGTATGTGAAGTCATAGAATGGAGGTGTATGAAATCATAAAATGGAGTTGTGTGAAGTCACAGAATTGAGGTGTATGAAGTCAGAATGGAGGTGTGTGAAGTTATAGAATGGAGGTGTGTGAATTCAGAATGCATTTGTTTGAACTCATAGAATGGAGGTCTGTGAAGTCACAATGTAGGTGTGTGAAGTGACAGAATGGAGGTGTGTGAAGTCATAGAATGGAGGTGTGTGAAGTCACAGAATGGAGGTGTGTGAAGTCATATAATGGAGGTGTGTGAAGTCACAGAATGGAGGTGTGTGAAGTCAGAATGGAGTTGTGTGAAGTCATAGAATGGAGGTGTGTGAAGTCAGAATGGAGGTGTGTGAAGTCATAGAATGGAGCTGTGTGAAGTCATAGAATGGAGCTGTGTGAAGTCAGATTGGAGGT
The DNA here is from genome assembly GCA_024803745.1 of Megascapheus bottae. Taxonomy (NCBI): domain Eukaryota; kingdom Metazoa; phylum Chordata; class Mammalia; order Rodentia; family Geomyidae; genus Megascapheus; species Megascapheus bottae. Next base: position 3,117 of record JANJXV010002135.1, read on the forward strand.
GTGTGAAGTCACAGAATGGAGGTGTGTGAACTCAGAATGAAGGTGTGTGAAGTCACAGAATGGAGGTGTGTGAAGTCATAGAATGGATGTGTGTGAAGTCATAATGGAGGTGTTTGAAGTCACAGAATTGAGGTGTGTGAAGTCAAAGAATGGAGGTGTGTGAAGTCACAGAATGGAGGTGTGTGAAGTCATAGAATGGAGGTGTGTGAAGTCATAGAATGGATGTTTGTTAAGTAAGAATGAAGGTGTGTTAAGTCATAGAATGGAGGTGTGTGAAGGCACAGAATGGAGGTGTGTGAAGTCATAGAATGGAGCTGTGTGAAGTCAGAATGGAGGTGTGTGAAGTCACAGAATGGAGGTGTGTGAACTCAGAATGGAGGTGTGTGAGGTCACAGAATGGAGGTGTGTTAAGTCACAGAGTGGAGGTGTGTGAACTCAGAATGGAGGTGTGTGAAGTCACAGAATCTAGGTGTGTGAAGTCATAGAATGGAGGTGTGTGAAGTCATAGAATGGAGGTGTGTGAAGTCATAATGGAGGTGGGTGAAGTCACAGAATTGAGGTGTGTGAAGTCACAGAACGGAGGTATGTGAAGACATAGAATGGAAGTGTGTGAAGTCAGAACGGAGGTGTGTGAACTAAGATTGGAGGTGTGGGAAGTCACAATTGAGGTGTGTGTAGTTATAGAATGGAGGTGTGTGAAGTCACAGAATGGAGGGTTGTGAAGTCAAAGACTGGAGATGTGTGAACTCATAGAATGGAGGTGTGTGAAGTCATAGAATGGAGGTGTGTGAAGTCACAGAATGAAGGTGCGTTAAGTCACAGAATGGAGGTTTGTGAACTCAGAATGGAGGTGTGTGAAGTCACAGAATGGAGGTGTGTGAAGTCACAGAATGAAGGTGCGTTACGTCACAGAATGGAGGTTTGTGAACTCAGAATGGAGGTGTGTGAAGTCACAGAATGGAGGTGCGGAAGTCATAGAATGGAGTTGTGTGAAGTCACAGAATGGAGGTGTGTGAATTAATAGAATGGAGGTGTGAGAAATCATAGAATGGAGGTGCGTGAAGTAACAGAATGGAGGTGTGTGAAGTCAGAGCATGGAGGTGTGTGAAGTCACATGGAGGTGTGTGAAGTCAAAGAATGGATGTGTGTGAAGTCATAGAATGGAATTGTGTGAAGTCATAGATTGGAGGTGTGTGAATTGAGAATTGAGGTGTGTGAAGTCACGGAATTGAGGTGTGTGAAGTCAGAATAGAGGTGTGTGAAGTCACAGAATGGAGGTTTGTGAAGTCATAGAATGGATGTTTCTGAAGTAGAATGAAGGTGTGTGAAGTCATAGAATGGAGGTGTGTGAAGTCAAAATGGAGGTGTGTGAACTCATAATATGGAGACGTGTGAAGTCATGGAATTGAGGTGTGTGAAGTCCAAGAACATAGGTTGTGAAGTCAAACAATGGTGGTGTGTGAAGTCACAGAATGCAGGTGTGTTAAGTCAAAGAATGGAAGTGTGTGAAGTCAAAATGGAGGTGTGTGAAGTCACAGAATGGAGGTGAGTGAAGTCACAGAATGAAGGTGTTTGAAGTCAAAATTGTGGTGTGTGAAGTCCCAAATGGAGGTGTCTGAAGTCAGAATGCAGCTGTGTGAAGCCATAGAATGGAGTGTGTGAAGTCAGAATGGAGGTGTGTGAACTCATAGAATGGAGTGTGTGAAGTCACAATGGGGGTGTGTGAAGTCATAGAATGGGGGTGTGTGAAGTCAAATTGTAGGTGTGTGAAATCACAGAATGGAGGTGTGTCAACTCAGAAATGAGGTGTGTGAATTCATAGAATGGAGGTGGGTGAATTCATAGAATGGAAGTGTGTGAAATCATAGAATGGAGGTGTGATGTCAAAGAATTGAGGTTTGTGAAGTCAGAATGGAGGTGTGTGAAGTCAGGATGGAGGTGGGTGAAGTCACAGAATGGAGGTGTGGGAATTCAGAATGGAGGTGTGTGGTCACAGAACGGAGGTTTGTGAAGTCATAGAATGGAGGTGCGTGAAGTCATAGAATGGATGTTTCTGAAGTGAGAATGAAGGTGTATGAAGTCAAAGAATGGAGGTGTGTGAAGTCAAAATGGAGGTGTGTGAACTCATAGAATGGAGGTGTGTGAATTCATAGAATGGAGGTGTGTGAAGTCATGGAATGGAGGTGTGTGAAGTCAAAGAATGGAGGTGTGTGAAGTCAAACAATAAAGGTGTGTGAAGTCACAGAATGGAGGTGTGTGAACTCATAGAATGGAGGTGCATGAAGTCATCGAATGGAGGTGTGTGAAGTCATCGAATGGAGGTGTGTGAAGTCAGATGGAGTTGTGTGAAGTCATAGGATGGAGGTGTGTGAAGTCATGGAATGGAGGTGTATGAAGTCAGAATGGAGGTATGTGAATTCATAGAATGGAGGTGTGTGAAGTCAGAATGGAGGTGTGTGATCTCATAGAATGGAGGTGTTTGAAGTCACAATGCAGGTGTGCGAAGTCATAGAATGGAGGTGTGTGAGGTCATAGAATGGAGGTTTGTGAAGTCACAGAATGGAGGTGTGTGAAGTCATAGTATGGAGGTGTGTGAAGTCACAGAATGGAGGTGTGTGACGTCATAGAATGGAGGTTTGTGAAGTCTTAGGATTTAGGTGTGTGAAGTCATAGAATGGAGGTGTGTGAAGTCACAGAATGGAGGTGTGTGAAATCACAAAATGGAGGCGTGTGAACTCAGAATGGAGGTGTGTGAAGTCACAGAATGGAGGTGTGTGAAGTCATAGAATGGAGGTGTGTGAAGTCACACAATTGGGGTGTGTGAAGTCATAGAATGGAGGTGTGTGAAGTCATAGAATGGAGGTGTGTGAAGTCAGATTGGAGGTGTGTGAAGTCATAGAATGGAGGTATGTGAAGTCATAGAATGGAGGTGTATGAAATCATAAAATGGAGTTGTGTGAAGTCACAGAATTGAGGTGTATGAAGTCAGAATGGAGGTGTGTGAAGTTATAGAATGGAGGTGTGTGAATTCATAATGCATTTGTTTGAACTCATAGAATGGAGGTCTGTGAAGTCACAATGTAGGTGTGTGAAGTGACAGAATGGAGGTGTGTGAAGTCATAGAATGGAGGTGTGTGAAGTCACAGAATGGAGGTGTGTGAAGTCATATAATGGAGGTGTGTGAAGTCACAGAATGGAGGTGTGTGAAGTCAGAATGGAGTTGTGTGAAGTCATAGAATGGAGGTGTGTGAAGTCAGAATGGAGGTGTGTGAAGTCATAGAATGGAGCTGTGTGAAGTCATAGAATGGAGCTGTGTGAAGTCAGATTGGAGGTGTGTGAAGTCACAGAATGGAGGTGTGTGAACTCAGAATGAAGGTGTGTGAAGTCACAGAATGGAGGTGTGTGAAGTCACAGAATGGAGGTGTGTGAACTCAGAATGGAGGTGTGTGAAGTCACAGAAACTCGGTGTGTGAAGTCATAGAATGCAGGTGTGTGAAGTCATAGAATGGAGGTGTGTGAAGTCATAATGGAGGCGTGTGAAGTCACAGGATTGAGGTGTGTGAAGTCACAGAACGGAGGTGTGTGAAGTCATAGAATGGAAGTGTGTGAAGTCAGAACGGAGGTGTGTGAACTCAGATTGGAGGTGTGGGAAGTCACAATGGAGGTGTGTGTAGTTATAGAATGGAGGTGTGTGAAGTCACAGAATGGAGGGTTGTGAAGTGAAAGACTGGAGGTGTGTGAACTCATAGAATGGAGGTGTGTGAAGTCATAGAATGGAGGTGTGTGAAGTCACAGAATGAAGGTGCGTTACGTCACAGAATGGAGGTTTGTGAACTCAGAATGGAGGTGTGTGAAGTCACAGAATGGAGGTGCGGAAGTCATAGAATGGAGTTGTGTGAAGTCACAGAATGGAGGTGTGTGAATTAATAGAATGGAGGTGTGAGAAATCATAGAATGGAGGTGCGTGAAGTAACAGAATGGAGGTGTGTGAAGTCAGAGCATGGAGGTGTGTGAAGTCACATGGAGGTGTGTGAAGTCAAAGAATGGATGTGTGTGAAGTCATAGAATGGAATTGTGTGAAGTCATAGATTGGAGGTGTGTGAATTGAGAATTGAGGTGTGTGAAGTCACGGAATTGAGGTGTGTGAAGTCAGAATAGAGGTGTGTGAAGTCACAGAATGGAGGTTTGTGAAGTCATAGAATGGATGTTTCTGAAGTAGAATGAAGGTGTGTGAAGTCATAGAATGGAGGTGTGTGAAGTCAAAATGGAGGTGTGTGAACTCATAATATGGAGACGTGTGAAGTCATGGAATTGAGGTGTGTGAAGTCCAAGAACATAGGTTGTGAAGTCAAACAATGGTGGTGTGTGAAGTCACAGAATGCAGGTGTGTTAAGTCAAAGAATGGAAGTGTGTGAAGTCAAAATGGAGGTGTGTGAAGTCACAGAATGGAGGTGTGTGAAGTCACAGAATGAAGGTGTTTGAAGTCAAAATTGTGGTGTGTGAAGTCCCAAATGGAGGTGTCTGAAGTCAGAATGCAGCTGTGTGAAGCCATAGAATGGAGTGTGTGAAGTCAGAATGGAGGTGTGTGAACTCATAGAATGGAGTGTGTGAAGTCACAATGGGGGTGTGTGAAGTCATAGAATGGGGGTGTGTGAAGTCAAATTGTAGGTGTGTGAAATCACAGAATGGAGGTGTGTCAACTCAGAAATGAGGTGTGTGAATTCATAGAATGGAGGTGGGTGAATTCATAGAATGGAAGTGTGTGAAATCATAGAATGGAGGTGTGATGTCAAAGAATTGAGGTTTGTGAAGTCAGAATGGAGGTGTGTGAAGTCAGGATGGAGGTGGGTGAAGTCACAGAATGGAGGTGTGGGAATTCAGAATGGAGGTGTGTGGTCACAGAACGGAGGTTTGTGAAGTCATAGAATGGAGGTGCGTGAAGTCATAGAATGGATGTTTCTGAAGTGAGAATGAAGGTGTATGAAGTCAAAGAATGGAGGTGTGTGAAGTCAAAATGGAGGTGTGTGAACTCATAGAATGGAGGTGTGTGAATTCATAGAATGGAGGTGTGTGAAGTCATGGAATGGAGGTGTGTGAAGTCAAAGAATGGAGGTGTGTGAAGTCAAACAATAAAGGTGTGTGAAGTCACAGAATGGAGGTGTGTGAACTCATAGAATGGAGGTGCATGAAGTCATCGAATGGAGGTGTGTGAAGTCATCGAATGGAGGTGTGTGAAGTCAGATGGAGTTGTGTGAAGTCATAGGATGGAGGTGTGTGAAGTCATGGAATGGAGGTGTATGAAGTCAGAATGGAGGTATGTGAATTCATAGAATGGAGGTGTGTGAAGTCAGAATGGAGGTGTGTGATCTCATAGAATGGAGGTGTTTGAAGTCACAATGCAGGTGTGCGAAGTCATAGAATGGAGGTGTGTGAGGTCATAGAATGGAGGTTTGTGAAGTCACAGAATGGAGGTGTGTGAAGTCATAGTATGGAGGTGTGTGAAGTCACAGAATGGAGGTGTGTGACGTCATAGAATGGAGGTTTGTGAAGTCTTAGGATTTAGGTGTGTGAAGTCATAGAATGGAGGTGTGTGAAGTCACAGAATGGAGGTGTGTGAAATCACAAAATGGAGGCGTGTGAACTCAGAATGGAGGTGTGTGAAGTCACAGAATGGAGGTGTGTGAAGTCATAGAATGGAGGTGTGTGAAGTCACACAATTGGGGTGTGTGAAGTCATAGAATGGAGGTGTGTGAAGTCATAGAATGGAGGTGTGTGAAGTCAGATTGGAGGTGTGTGAAGTCATAGAATGGAGGTATGTGAAGTCATAGAATGGAGGTGTATGAAATCATAAAATGGAGTTGTGTGAAGTCACAGAATTGAGGTGTATGAAGTCAGAATGGAGGTGTGTGAAGTTATAGAATGGAGGTGTGTGAATTCAGAATGCATTTGTTTGAACTCATAGAATGGAGGTCTGTGAAGTCACAATGTAGGTGTGTGAAGTGACAGAATGGAGGTGTGTGAAGTCATAGAATGGAGGTGTGTGAAGTCACAGAATGGAGGTGTGTGAAGTCATATAATGGAGGTGTGTGAAGTCACAGAATGGAGGTGTGTGAAGTCAGAATGGAGTTGTGTGAAGTCATAGAATGGAGGTGTGTGAAGTCAGAATGGAGGTGTGTGAAGTCATAGAATGGAGCTGTGTGAAGTCATAGAATGGAGCTGTGTGAAGTCAGATTGGAGGTGTGTGAAGTCACAGAATGGAGGTGTGTGAACTCAGAATGAAGGTGTGTGAAGTCACAGAATGGAGGTGTGTGAAGTCATAGAATGGATGTGTGTGAAGTCATAATGGAGGTGTTTGAAGTCACAGAATTGAGGTGTGTGAAGTCACAGAATGGAGGTGTGTGAAGTCATAGAATGGAGGTGTGTGAAGTCATAGAATGGAGGTGTGTGAAGTCATAGAATGGATGTTTGTTAAGTAAGAATGAAGGTGTGTTAAGTCATAGAATGGAGGTGTGTGAAGGCACAGAATGGAGGTGTGTGGAGTCATAGAATGGAGCTGTGTGAAGTCAGAATGGAGGTGTGTGAAGTCACAGAATGGAGGTGTGTGAACTCAGAATGGAGGTGTGTGAGGTCACAGAATGGAGGTGTGTTAAGTCACAGAGTGGAGGTGTGTGAACTCAGAATGGAGGTGTGTGAAGTCACAGAATCTAGGTGTGTGAAGTCATAGAATGGAGGTGTGTGAAGTCATAGAATGGAGGTGTGTGAAGTCATAATGGAGGTGGGTGAAGTCACAGAATTGAGGTGTGTGAAGTCACAGAACGGAGGTATGTGAAGACATAGAATGGAAGTGTGTGAAGTCAGAACGGAGGTGTGTGAACTAAGATTGGAGGTGTGGGAAGTCACAATTGAGGTGTGTGTAGTTATAGAATGGAGGTGTGTGAAGTCACAGAATGGAGGGTTGTGAAGTCAAAGACTGGAGATGTGTGAACTCATAGAATGGAGGTGTGTGAAGTCATAGAATGGAGGTGTGTGAAGTCACAGAATGAAGGTGCGTTAAGTCACAGAATGGAGGTTTGTGAACTCAGAATGGAGGTGTGTGAAGTCACAGAATGGAGGTGTGGGAAGTCATAGAATGGAGTTGTGTGAAGTCACAGAATGCAGTTGTGTGAATTAATAGAATGGATGTGTGAGAAATCATAGAATGGAGGTGCGTGAAGTCACAGAATGGAGGTGTGTGAAGTCACAGAATGGAGGTGTGTGAACTCACAATGGAGGTGTGTGAAGTCAAAGAATGGAGGTGTGTGAAGTCATAGAATGGAATTGTGTGAAGTCATAGAATGGAGGTGTGTGAAGTGAGAATTGAGGTGTGTGAAGTCACGGAATTGAGATGTGTGAACTCAGAATGGAGGTGTGTGAAGTCACAGAATGGAGGTTTGTGAAGTCATAGAATGGAGGTGTGTGAAGTCATAGAATGGATGTTTCTGAAGTAGAATGAAGGTGTGTGAAGTCATAGAATGGAGGTGTGTGAAGTCAAAATGGAGGTGTGTGAACTCATAAAATGTAGACGTGTGAAGTCATGGAATGGAGGTGTGTGAAGTCCAAGAATATAGGTTGTGAAGTCAGACAATGGTGGTGTGTGAAGTCACAGAATGCAGGTGTGTTAAGTGAAAGAATGGAAGTGTGTGAAGTCAAAATGGAGGTGTGTGAAGTCACAGAATGGAGGTGAGTGAAGTCACAGAAAGAAGGTGTTTGAAGACAAAATTGTGGTGTGTGAAGTCACAAATGGAGGTGTCTGAAGTCAGAATGCAGCTGTGTGAAGCCATAGAATGGAGTGTGTGAAGTCAGAATGGAGGTGTGTGAACTCATAGAATGGAGTGTGTGAAGTCACAATGGGGGTGTGTGAAGTCATAGAATGGGGGTGTGTGAAGTCAAATTGGAGGTGTGTGAAATCACAGAATGGAGGTGTGTCAACTCAGAAATGAGGTGTGTGAATTCATAGAATGGAGGTTTGTGAATTCATAGAATGGAGGTGTGTGAACTCATAGAATGGAGGTGTTTGAAGTCACAATGCAGGTGTGCGAAGTCATAGAATGGAGGTGTGTGAGGTCATAGAATGGAGGTTTGTGAAGTCACAGAATGGAGGTGTGTGAAGTCATAGAATGGAGGTGTGTGAAGTCACAGAATGGAGGTGTGTGAAGTCATAGAATGGAGGTTTGTGAAGTCTTAGGATTTAGGTGTGTGAAGTCATAGAATGGAGGTGTGTGAAGTCACAGAATGGAGGTGTGTGAAATCACAAAATGGAGGCGTGTGAACTCAGAATGGAGGTGTGTGAAGTCACAGAATGGAGGTGTGTGAAGTCATAGAATGGAGGTGTGTGAAGTCACACAATTGGGGTGTGTGAAGTCATAGAATGGAGGTGTGTGAAGTCATAGAATGGAGGTGTGAGAAGTCAGATTGGAGGTGTGTGAAGTCATAGAATGGAGGTGTGTCAACTCAGAAAGTAGGTGTGTGAAGTCAAAGAATGGAGGTGTGTGAAGTCATAGAATGGAATTGTGTGAAGTCATAGAATGGAGGTGTGTGAAGTGAGAATTGAGGTGTGTGAAGTCACGGAATTGAGATGTGTGAACTCAGAATGGAGGTGTGTGAAGTCACAGAATGGAGGTTTGTGAAGTCATAGAATGGAGGTGTGTGAAGTCATAGAATGGATGTTTCTGAAGTAGAATGAAGGTGTGTGAAGTCATAGAATGGAGGTGTGTGAAGTCAAAATGGAGGTGTGTGAACTCATAAAATGTAGACGTGTGAAGTCATGGAATGGAGGTGTGTGAAGTCCAAGAATATAGGTTGTGAAGTCAAACAATGGTGGTGTGTGAAGGCACAGAATGCAGGTGTATTAAGTCAAAGAATAGAAGTGTGTGAAGTCAAAATGGAGGTGTGTGAAGTCACAGAATGGAGGTGAGTGAAGTCACAAAATGAAGGTGTGTGAAGACAAAATTGTGGTGTGTGAAGTCACAAATGGAGGTGTCTGAAGTCAGAATGCAGCTGTGTGAAGCCATAGAATGGAGTGTGTGAAGTCAGAACGGAGGTGTGTGAACTCATAGAATGGAGTGTGTGAAGTCACAATGGGGGTGTGTGAAGTCATAGAATGGGGGTGTGTGAAGTCAAATTGGAGGTGTGTGAAATCACAGAATGGAGGTGTGTCAACTCAGAAATGAGGTGTGTGAATTCATAGAATGGAGGTTTTTGAATTCATAGAATGGAGGTGTGTGAACTCATAGAATGGAGGTGTTTGAAGTCACAATGCAGGTGTGCGAAGTCATAGAATGCAGGTGTGTGAGGTCATAGAATGGAGGTTTGTGAAGTCACAGAATGGAGGTGTGTGAAGTCATAGAATGGAGGTGTGTGAAGTCACAGAATGGAGGTGTGTGAAGTCATAGAATGGAGGTTTGTGAAGTCTTAGGATTTAGGTGTGTGAAGTCATAGAATGGAGGTGTATGAAGTCACAGAATGGAGGTGTGTGAAATCACAAAATGGAGGCGTGTGAACTCAGAATGGAGGTGTGTGAAGTCACAGAATGGAGGTGTGTGAAGTCATAGAATGGAGGTGTGTGAAGTCACACAATTGGGGTGTGTGAAGTCATAGAATGGAGGTGTGTGAAGTCATAGAATGGAGGTGTGTGAAGTCAGATTGGAGGTGTGTGAAGTCATAGAATGGAGGTGTGTGAAGTCATAGAATGGAGGTGTGTGAAGTCAGATTGGAGGTGTGTGAAGTCAAAGAATGGAGGTATGTGAAGTCATAGAATGGAGGTGTATGAAATCATAAAATGGAGTTGTGTGAAGTCACAGAATTGAGGTGTATGAAGTCAGAATGGAGGTGTGTGAAGTCATAGAATGGAGGTGTGTGAATTCAGAATGCATTTGTGTGAACTCATAGAATGGAGGTCTGTGAAGTCACAATGTAGGTGTGTGAAGTCACAGAATGGAGGTGTGTGAAGTCATAGAATGGAGGTGTGTGAAGTCACAGAATGGAGGTGTGTGAAGTCATATAATGGAGGTGTGTGAAGTCACAGAATGGAGGTGTGTGAAGTCAGAATGGAGTTGTGTGAAGTCATAGAATGGAGGTGTGTGAAGTCAGAATGGAGGTGTGTGAAGTCATAGAATGGAGCTGTGTGAAGTCATAGAATGGAGCTGTGTGAAGTCAGATTGGAGGTGTGTGAAGTCACAGAATGGAGGTGTGTGAACTCAGAATTGAGGTGTGTGAAGTCACAGAATGGAGGTGTGTGAAGTCATAGAATGGAGGTTTGTGAAGTCATAGAATGGAGGTGTGTGAAGTCATAGAATGGATGTTTGTTAAGTAAGAATGAAGGTGTGTTAAGTCATAGAATGGAGGTGTGTGAAGGCACAGAATGGAGGTGTGTGAAGTCATAGAATGGAGCTGTGTGAAGTCAGAATGGAGGTGTGTGAAGTCACAGAATGGAGGTGTGTGAACTCAGAATGGAGGTGTGTGAGGTCACAGAATGGAGGTGTGTTAAGTCACAGAGTGGAGGTGTGTGAACTCAGAATGGAGGTGTGTGAAGTCACAGAATCTAGGTGTGTGAAGTCATAGAATGGAGGTGTGTGAAGTCATAGAATGGAGGTGTGTGAGGTCATAATGGAGGCGGGTGAAGTCACAGAATTGAGGTGTGTGAAGTCACAGAACGGAGGTATGTGAAGTCATAGAATGGAAGTGTGTGAAGTCAGAACGGAGGTGTGTGAACAAAGATTGGAGGTGTGGGAAGTCACAATGGAGGTGTGAGTAGTTATAGAATGGAGGTTTGTGAAGTCACAGAATGGAGGGTTGTGAAGTCAAAGACTGGAGATGTGTGAACTCATAGAATGGAGGTGTGTGAAGTCATAGAATGGAGGTGTGTGAAGTCACAGAATGAAGGTGCGTTAAGTCACAGAATGGAGGTTTGTGAACTCAGAATGGAGGTGTGTGAAGTCACAGAATGGAGGTGTGGGAAGTCATAGAATGGAGTTGTGTGAAGTCACAGAATGCAGTTGTGTGAATTAATAGAATGGAGGTGTGAGAAATCATAGAATGGAGGTGCGTGAAGTCAAAGAATGGAGGTGTGTGAAGTTACAGAATGGAGGTGTGTGAAGTCACAGAATGGAGGTGTGTGAACTCACAATGGAGGTGTGTGAAGTCAAAGAATGGAGGTGTGTGAAGTCATAGAATGGAATTGTGTGAAGTCATAGAATGGAGGTGTGTGAAGTCAGAATTGAGGTGTGTGATGTCACGGAATTGAGACGTATGAACTCAGAATGGAGGTGTGTGAAGTCACAGAATGGAGGTTTGTGAAGTCATAGAATGGAGGTGTGTGAAGTCATAGAATGGATGTTTCTGAAGTAGAATGAAGGTGTGTGAAGTCATAGAACGGAGGTGTGTGAAGTCAAAATGGAGGTGTGTGAACTCATAAAATGTAGACGTGTGAAGTCATGGAATGGAGGTGTGTGAAGTCCAAGAATATAGGTTGTGAAGTCAAACAATGGTGATGTGTGAAGTCACAGAATGCAGGTGTGTTAAGTCAAAGAATGGAAGTGTGTGAAGTCAAAATGGAGGTGTGTGAAGTCACAGAATGGAGGTGAGTGCAGTCACAGAATGAAGGTGTTTGAAGACAAAATTGTGGTGTGTGAAGTCACAAATGGAGGTGTCTGAAGTCAGAATGCAGCTGTGTGAAGCCATAGAATGGAGTGTGTGAAGTCAGAATGGAGGTGTGTGAACTCATAGAATGGAGTGTGTGAAGTCACAATGGGGGTGTGTGAAGTCATAGAATGGGGGTGTGTGAAGTCAAATTGGAGGTGTGTGAAATCACAGAATGGAGGTGTGTCAACTCAGAAATGAGGTGTGTGAATTCATAGAATGGAGGTTTGTGAATTCATAGAATGGAGGTGTGTGAACTCATAGAATGGAGGTGTTTGAAGTCACAATGCAGGTGTGCGAAGTCATAGAATGGAGGTGTGTGAGGTCATAGAATGGAGGTTTGTGAAGTCACAGAATGGAGGTGTGTGAAGTCATAGAATGGAGGTGTGTGAAGTCACAGAATGGAGGTGTGTGAAGTCATAGAATGGAGGTTTGTGAAGTCGTAGGATTTAGGTGTGTGAAGTCATAGAATGGAGGTGTGTGAAGTCACAGAATGGAGGTGTGTGAAATCACAAAATGGAGGCGTGTGAACTCAGAATGGAGGTGTGTGAAGTCACAGAATGGAGGTGTGTGAAGTCATAGAATGGAGGTGTGTGAAGTCACACAATTGGGGTGTGTGAAGTCATAGAATGGAGGTGTGTGAAGTCATAGAATGGAGGTGTGTGAAGTCAGATTGGAGGTGTGTGAAGTCATAGAATGGAGGTGTGTCAACTCAGAAAGTAGGTGTGTGAAGTCAAAGAATGGAGGTATGTGAAGTCATAGAATGGAGGTGTATGAAATCATAAAATGGAGTTGTGTGAAGTCACAGAATTGAGGTGTATGAAGTCAGATTGGAGGTGTGTGAAGTCATAGAATGGAGGTGTGTGAATTCAGAATGCATTTGTGTGAACTCATAGAATGGAGGTCTGTGAAGTCAAAATGTAGGTGTGTGAAGTCACAGAATGGAGGTGTGTGAAGTCATAGAATGGAGGTGTGTGAAGTCACAGAATGGATGTGTGTGAAGTCATATAATGGAGGTGTGTGAAGTCACAGAATGGAGGTGTGTGAAGTCAGAATGGAGTTGTGTGAAGTCATAGAATGGAGGTGTGTGAAGTCAGAATGGAGGTGTGTGAAGTCATAGAATGGAGCTGTGTGAAGTCATAGAATGGAGCTGTGTGAAGTCAGATTGGAGGTGTGTGAAGTCACAGAATGGAGGTGTGTGAACTCAGAATGGAGGTCTGTGAAGTCACAGAATGGAGGTGTGTGAAGTCATAGAATGGAGGTGTGTGAAGTCATAGAATGGATGTGTGTGAAGTCATAATGGAGGTGTTTGAAGTCACAGAATTGAGGTGTGTGAAGTCACAGAATGGAGGTGTGTGAAGTCATAGAATGGAGGTGTGTGAAGTCATAGAATGGAGGTGTGTGAAGTCATAGAATGGATGTTTGTTAAGTAAGAATGAAGGTGTGTTAAGTCATAGAATGGAGGTGTGTGAAGGCACAGAATGGAGGTGTGTGAAGTCATAGAATGGAGCTGTGTGAAGTCAGAATGGAGGTGTGTGAAGTCACAGAATGGAGGTGTGTGAACTCAGAATGGAGGTGTGTGAGGTCACAGAATGGAGGTGTGTTAAGTCACAGCGTGGAGGTGTGTGAACTCAGAATGGAGGTGTGTGAAGTCACAGAATCTAGGTGTGTGAAGTCATAGAATGGAGGTGTGTGAAGTCATAGAATGGAGGTGTGTGAAGTCATGGAATGGAAGTGTGTGAAGTCAGATGGAGTTGTGTGAAGTCATAGGATGGAGGTGTGTGAAGTCATGGAATGGAGGTGTATTAAGTCAGAATGGAGGTGTGTGAACTCATAGAATGGAGGTGTTTGAAGTCACAATGCAGGTGTGCGAAGTCATAGAATGGAGGTGTGTGAAGTCATAGAATGGAGGTGTGTGAAGTCATGGAATGGAGGTGTGTGAAGTCAGATGGAGTTGTGTGAAGTCATAGGATGGAGGTATGTGAAGTCATAGAATGGAGGTGTGTGAAGTCAGAATGGAGGTGTGTGAACTCATAGAATGGAGGTGTTTGAAGTCACAATGCAGGTGTGCGAAGTCATAGAATGGAGGTGTGTGAGGTCATAGAATGGAGGTTTGTGAAGTCACAGAGTGGAGGTGTGTGAAGTCATAGTATGGAGGTGTGTGAAGGCACAGAATGGAGGTGTGTGAAGTCATAGAATGGAGGTTTGTGAAGTCTTAGGATTTAGGTGTGTGAAGTCATAGAATGGAGGTGTGTGAAGTCACAGAATGGAGGTGTGTGAAATCACAAAATGGAGGCGTGTGAACTCAGAATGGAGGTGTGTGAAGTCACAGAATGGAGGTGTGTGAAGTCATAGAATGGAGGTGTGTGAAGTCAAACAATTGGGGTGTGTGAAGTCATAGAATGGAGGTGTGTGAAGTCATAGAATGGAGGTGTGTGAAGTGAGATTGGAGGTGTGTGAAGTCATAGAATGGAGGTGTGTCAACTCAGAAAGTAGGTGTGTGAAGTCAAAGAATGGAGGTATGTGAAGTCATAGAATGGAGGTGTATGAAATCACAAAATGGAGGCGTGTGAACTCAGAATGGAGGTGTGTGAAGTCACAGAATTGAGGTGTGTGAAGTCATAGAATGGAGGTGTGTGAAGTCACAGAATGGAGGTGTGTGAAGTCATAGAATGGAGGTGTGTGAAGGCACAGAATGGAGGTGTGTGAAGTCATAGAATGGAGCTGTGTGAAGTCAGAATGGAGGTGTGTGAATCACAGAATGGAGGTGTGTGAACTCAGAATGGAGGTGTGTGAGATCACAGAATGGAGGTGTGTTAAGTCACAGAGTGGAGGTGTGTGAACTCAGAATGGAGGTGTGTGAAGTCACAGAATCTAGGTGTGTGAAGTCATAGAATGGAGGTGTGTGAAGTCATAGAATGGAGGTGTGTGAAGTCATGGAATGGAGGTGTGTGAAGTCAGATGGAGTTGTGTGAAGTCATAGGATGGAGGTGTGTGAAGTCATGGAATGGAGGTGTATGAAGTCAGAATGGAGGTATGTGAAGTCATAGAATGGAGGTGTGTGAAGTCAAAATGGAGGTGTGTGAACTCATAGAATGGAGGTGTTTGAAGTCACAATGCAGGTGTGCGAAGTCATAGAATGGAGGTGTGTGAGGTCATAGAATGGAGGTTTGTGAAGTCACAGAATGGAGGTGTGTGAAGTCATAGTATGGAGGTGTGTGAAGGCACAGAATGGAGGTGTGTGAAGTCATAGAATGGAGGTTTGTGAAGTCTTAGGATTTAGGTGTGTGAAGTCATAGAATGGAGGTGTGTGAAGTCACAGAATTGAGGTGTGTGAAATCACAAAATGGAGGCGTGTGAACTCAGAATGGAGGTGTGTGAAGTCACAGAATGGAGGTGTGTGAATTCATAGAATGGAGGTGTGTGAAGTCAAACAATTGGGGTGTGTGAAGTCATAGAATGGAGGTGTGTGAAGTCATAGAATGGAGGTGTGTGAAGTGAGATTGGAGGTGTGTGAAGTCATAGAATGGAGGTGTGTCAACTCAGAAAGTAGGTGTGTGAAGTCAAAGAATGGAGGTATGTGAAGTCATAGAATGGAGGTGTATGAAATCTCAAAATGGAGGCGTGTGAACTCAGAATGGAGGTGTGTGAAGTCACAGAATTGAGGTGTGTGAAGTCATAGAATGGAGGTGTGTGAAGTCACAGAATGGAGGTGTGTGAAGTCATAGAATGGAGGTGTGTGAAGTCACAGAATGGAGGTGTTTGACGTCAGAGAATGGAGGTGTGTGAAATTAGAATGGAGGTGTGTGAAGTCATAGAATGGAGGTGTGTGAATTCAGAATGCATTTGTGTGAACTCATAGAATGGAGGTCTGTAAAGTCACAATGTAGGTGTGTGAAGTCACAGAATGGAGGTGTGTGAAGTCATAGAATGGAGGTGTGGGAAGTCACAGAATGGAGGTGTGTGAACTCAGAATGGAGGTGTGCGAAGTCACAGAATCTCGGTGTGTGAAGTCATAGAATGGAGGTGTGTGAAGTCATAGAATGGAGGTGTGTGAAGTCATAATGGAGGCGTGTGAAGTCACAGGATTGAGGTGTGTGAAGTCACAGAACGGAGGTGTGTGAAGTCATAGAATGGAAGTGTGTGAATTCAGAACGGAGGTGTGTGAACTCAGATTGGAGGTGTGGGAAGTCACAATGGAGGTGTGTGAAGTCAAAATGGAGGTGTGTGAACTCATAAAATGTAGACGTGTGAAGTCATGGAATGGAGGTGTGTGAAGTCCAAGAATATAGGTTGTGAAGTCAAACAATGGTGGTGTGTGAAGTCACAGAATGCAGGTGTGTTAAGTCAAAGAATGGAAGTGTGTGAAGTCAAAATGGAGGTGTGTGAAGTCACAGAATGGAGGTGAGTGCAGTCACAGAATGAAGGTGTTTGAAGACAAAATTGTGGTGTGTGAAGTCACAAATGGAGGTGTCTGAAGTCAGAATGCAGCTGTGTGAAGCCATAGAATGGAGTGTGTGAAGTCAGAATGGAGGTGGGTGAACTCATAGAATGGAGTGTGTGAAGTCACAATGGGGGTGTGTGAAGTCATAGAATGGGGGTGTGTGAAGTCAAATTGGAGGTGTGTGAAATCACAGAATGGAGGTGTGTCAACTCAGAAATGAGGTGTGTGAATTCATAGAATGGAGGTGTGTGAATTCATAGAATGGAAGTGTGTGAAATCATAGAATGGAGGTGTGTGATGTCAAAGAACTGAGGTTTGTGAAGTCAGAATGGAGGTGTGTGAAGTCAGGATGGAGGTGGGTGAAGTCACAGAATGGAGGTGTGGGAACTCAGAATGGAGGTGTGTGGTCACAGAACGGAGGTTTGTGAAGTCATAGAATGGAGGTACGTGAAGTCATAGAATGGATGTTTCTGAAGTGAGAATGAAGGTGTATGAAGTCAAAGCATGGAGGTGTGTGAAGTCAAAATGGAGGTGTGTGAACTCATAGAACGGAGGTGTGTGATCTCATAGAATGGAGGTGTGTGAAGTCATGGAATGGAGGTGTGTGAAGTCAAAGAATGGAGGTGTGTGAGGTCAAACAATAAAGGTGTGTGAAGTCACAGAATGGAGGTGTGTGAACTCATAGAATGGAGGTGCATGAAGTCAAAAAATGGAGGTGTGTGAAGTCATGGAATGGAGGTGTGTGAAGTCAGATGGAGTTGTGTGAAGTCATAGGATGGAGGTGTGTGAAGTCATGGAATGTAGGTGTGTGAAGTCAGAATGGAGGTGTGTGAAGTCATAGAATGGAGGTGTGTGAAGTCAGAATGGAGGTGTGTGAACTCATAGAATGGAGGTGTGTGAAGTCACAATGCAGGTGTGCGAAGTCATAGAATGGAGGTGTGTGAGGTCATAGAATGGAGGTGTGTGAAGTCACAGAATGGAGGTGTGTGAAGTCATAGAATGGAGGTGTGTGAAGTCACAGAATGGAGGTGTGTGAAGTCATAGAATGGAGGTTTGTGAAGTTGAAGGGTTTAGTTGTGTGAAGTCATAGAATGGAGGTGTGTGAAGTCACAGAATGGAGGTGTGTGAAATCACAAAATGGAGGCGTGTGAACTCAGAATGGAGGTGTGTGAACTCATAGAATGGAGTGTGTGAAGTCACAATGGGGGTGTGTAAAGTCATAGAATGGGGGTGTGTGAAGTCAAACTGGAGGTGTGTGAAATCACAGAATGGAGGTGTGTCAACTCAGAAATGAGGTGTGTGAATTCATAGAATGGAGGTGTGTGAATTCATAGAATGGAGGTGTGTGAACTCATAGAATGGAGGTGTTTGAAGTCACAATGCAGGTGTGCGAAGTCATAGAATGGAGGTGTGTGAGGTCATAGAATGGAGGTTTGTGAAGTCACAGAATGGAGGTGTGTGAAGTCATAGAATGGAGGTGTGTGAAGTCACAGAATGGAGGTGTGTGAAGTCATAGAATGGAGGTTTGTGAAGTCTTAGGATTTAGGTGTGTGAAGTCATAGAATGGAGGTGTGTGAAGTCACAGAATGGAGGTGTGTGAAATCACAAAATGGAGGCGTGTGAACTCAGAATGGAGGTGTGTGAAGTCACAGAATGGAGGTGTGTGAAGTCATAGAATGGAGGTGTGTGAAGTCACACAATTGGGGTGTGTGAAGTCATAGAATGGAGGAGTGTGAAGTCATAGAATGGAGGTGTGTGAAGTCAGATTGGAGGTGTGTGAAGTCATAGAATGGAGGTGTGTCAACTCAGAAAGTAGGTGTGTGAAGTCAAAGAATGGAGGTATGTGAAGTCATAGAATGGAGGTGTATGAAATCATAAAATGGAGTTGTGTGAAGTCACAGAATTGAGGTGTATGAAGTCAGAATGGAAGTGTGTGAAGTCATAGAATGGAGGTGTGTGAATTCAGAATGCATTTGTGTGAACTCATAGAATGGAGGTCTGCGAAGTCACAATGTAGGTGTGTGGAGTCACAGAATTGAGGTGTGTGAAGTCATAGAATGGAGGTGTGTGAAGTCACAGAATGGAGGTGTGTGAAGTCATATAATGGAGGTGTGTGAAGTCACAGAATGGAGGTGTGTGAAGTCAGAATGGAGTTGTGTGAAGTCATAGAATGGAGGTGTGTGAAGTCAGAATGGAGGTGTGTGAAGTCGTAGAATGGAGCTGTGTGAAATCATAGAATGGAGCTCTGTGAACTCAGAATGAAGGTGTGTGAAGTCACAGAATGGAGGTGTGTGAAGTCGTAGATGGAGGTGTGTGAAGTCATAGAATGGATGTGTGTGAAGTCATAATGGAGGTGTTGAAGTCACAGAATTGAGGTGTGTGAAGTCACAGAATGGAGGTGTGTGAAGTCATAGAATGGAGGTGTGTGAAGTCATAGAATGGAGGTGTGTGAAGTCATAGAATGGATGTTTGTTAAGTAAGAATGAAGGTGTGTTAAGTCATAGAATGGAGGTGTGTGAAGGCACAGAATGGAGGTGTGTGAAGTCATAGAATGGAGCTGTGTGAAGTCAGAATGGAGGTGTGTGAAGTCACAGAATGGAGGTGTGTGAACTCAGAATGGAGGTGTGTGAGGTCACAGAATGGAGGTGTGTTATTTCACAGAGTGGAGGTGTGTGAACTCAGAATGGAGGTGTGTGAAGTCACAGAATCTAGGTGTGTGAAGTCATAGAATGGAGGTGTGTGAAGTCATAGAATGGAGGTGTGTGAAGTCATAATGGAGGCGGGTGAAGTCACAGAATTGAGGTGTGTGAAGTCACAGAACGGAGGTATGTGAAGTCATAGAATGGAAGTGTGTGAAGTCAGAACGGAGGTGTGTGAACTAAGATTGGAGGTGTGGGAAGTCACAATGGAGGTGTGTGTAGTTATAGAATGGAGGTGTGTGAAGTCACAGAATGGAGGGTTGTGAAGTCAAAGACTGGAGGTGTGTGAACTCATAGAATGGAGGTGTGTGAAGTCATAGAATGGAGGTGTGTGAAGTCACAGAATGAAGGTGCGTTAAGTCACAGAATGGAGGTTTGTGAACTCAGAATGGAGGTGTGTAAAGTCACAGAATGGAGGTGTGAGAAGTCATAGAATGGAGTTGTGTGAAGTCACAGAATGCAGTTGTGTGAATTAATAGAATGGAGGTGTGAGAAATCATAGAATGGAGGTGCGTGAAGTCACAGAATGGAGGTGTGTGAAGTTACAGAATGGAGGTGTGTGAAGTCACAGAATGGAGGTGTGTGAACTCACAATGGAGGTGTGTGAAGTCAAAGAATGGAGGTGTTTGAAGTCATAGAATGGAATTGTGTGAAGTCATAGAATGGAGGTGTGTGAAGTGAGAATTGAGGTGTGTGAAATCACGGAATTGAGATGTGTGAACTCAGAATGGAGGTGTGTGAAGTCACAGAATGGAGGTTTGTGAAGTCATAGAATGGAGGTGTGTGAAGTCATAGAATGGATGTTTCTGAAGTAGAATGAAGGTGTGTGAAGTCATAGAATGGAGGTGTGTGAAGTCAAAATGGAGGTGTGTGAACTCATAAAATGTAGACGTGTGAAGTCATGGAATGGAGGTGTGTGAAGTCCAAGAATATAGGTTGTGAAGTCAAACAATGGTGGTGTGTGAAGTCACAGAATGCAGGTGTGTTAAGTCAAAGAATGGAAGTGTGTGAAGTCAAAATGGAGGTGTGTGAAGTCACAGAATGGAGGTGAGTGCAGTCACAGAATGAAGGTGTTTGAAGACAAAATTGTGGTGTGTGAAGTCACAAATGGAGGTGTCTGAAGTCAGAATGCAGCTGTGTGAAGCCATAGAATGGAGTGTGTGAAGTCAGAATGGAGGTGGGTGAACTCATAGAATGGAGTGTGTGAAGTCACAATGGGGGTGTGTGAAGTCATAGAATGGGGGTGTGTGAAGTCAAATTGGAGGTGTGTGAAATCACAGAATGGAGGTGTGTCATCTCAGAAATGAGGTGTGTGAATTCATAGAATGGAGGTGTGTGAATTCATAGAATGGAAGTGTGTGAAATCATAGAATGGAGGTGTGTGATGTCAAAGAACTGAGGTTTGTGAAGTCAGAATGGAGGTGTGTGAAGTCAGGATGGAGGTGGGTGAAGTCACAGAATGGAGGTGTGGGAACTCAGAATGGAGGTGTGTGGTCACAGAACGGAGGTTTGTGAAGTCATAGAATGGAGGTACGTGAAGTCATAGAATGGATGTTTCTGAAGTGAGAATGAAGGTGTATGAAGTCAAAGCATGGAGGTGTGTGAAGTCAAAATGGAGGTGTGTGAACTCATAGAACGGAGGTGTGTGATCTCATAGAATGGAGGTGTGTGAAGTCATGGAATGGAGGTGTGTGAAGTCAAAGAATGGAGGTGTGTGAGGTCAAACAATAAAGGTGTGTGAAGTCACAGAATGGAGGTGTGTGAACTCATAGAATGGAGGTGCATGAAGTCAAAAAATGGAGGTGTGTGAAGTCATGGAATGGAGGTGTGTGAAGTCAGATGGAGTTGTGTGAAGTCATAGGATGGAGGTGTGTGAAGTCATGGAATGTAGGTGTGTGAAGTCAGAATGGAGGTGTGTGAAGTCATAGAATGGAGGTGTGTGAAGTCAGAATGGAGGTGTGTGAACTCATAGAATGGAGGTGTGTGAAGTCACAATGCAGGTGTGCGAAGTCATAGAATGGAGGTGTGTGAGGTCATAGAATGGAGGTGTGTGAAGTCACAGAATGGAGGTGTGTGAAGTCATAGAATGGAGGTGTGTGAAGTCACAGAATGGAGGTGTGTGAAGTCATAGAATGGAGGTTTGTGAAGTTGAAGGGTTTAGTTGTGTGAAGTCATAGAATGGAGGTGTGTGAAGTCACAGAATGGAGGTGTGTGAAATCACAAAATGGAGGCGTGTGAACTCAGAATGGAGGTGTGTGAACTCATAGAATGGAGTGTGTGAAGTCACAATGGGGGTGTGTAAAGTCATAGAATGGGGGTGTGTGAAGTCAAACTGGAGGTGTGTGAAATCACAGAATGGAGGTGTGTCAACTCAGAAATGAGGTGTGTGAATTCATAGAATGGAGGTGTGTGAATTCATAGAATGGAGGTGTGTGAACTCATAGAATGGAGGTGTTTGAAGTCACAATGCAGGTGTGCGAAGTCATAGAATGGAGGTGTGTGAGGTCATAGAATGGAGGTTTGTGAAGTCACAGAATGGAGGTGTGTGAAGTCATAGAATGGAGGTGTGTGAAGTCACAGAATGGAGGTGTGTGAAGTCATAGAATGGAGGTTTGTGAAGTCTTAGGATTTAGGTGTGTGAAGTCATAGAATGGAGGTGTGTGAAGTCACAGAATGGAGGTGTGTGAAATCACAAAATGGAGGCGTGTGAACTCAGAATGGAGGTGTGTGAAGTCACAGAATGGAGGTGTGTGAAGTCATAGAATGGAGGTGTGTGAAGTCACACAATTGGGGTGTGTGAAGTCATAGAATGGAGGAGTGTGAAGTCATAGAATGGAGGTGTGTGAAGTCAGATTGGAGGTGTGTGAAGTCATAGAATGGAGGTGTGTCAACTCAGAAAGTAGGTGTGTGAAGTCAAAGAATGGAGGTATGTGAAGTCATAGAATGGAGGTGTATGAAATCATAAAATGGAGTTGTGTGAAGTCACAGAATTGAGGTGTATGAAGTCAGAATGGAAGTGTGTGAAGTCATAGAATGGAGGTGTGTGAATTCAGAATGCATTTGTGTGAACTCATAGAATGGAGGTCTGCGAAGTCACAATGTAGGTGTGTGGAGTCACAGAATTGAGGTGTGTGAAGTCATAGAATGGAGGTGTGTGAAGTCACAGAATGGAGGTGTGTGAAGTCATATAATGGAGGTGTGTGAAGTCACAGAATGGAGGTGTGTGAAGTCAGAATGGAGTTGTGTGAAGTCATAGAATGGAGGTGTGTGAAGTCAGAATGGAGGTGTGTGAAGTCGTAGAATGGAGCTGTGTGAAATCATAGAATGGAGCTGTGTGAACTCAGAATGAAGGTGTGTGAAGTCACAGAATGGAGGTGTGTGAAGTCGTAGATGGAGGTGTGTGAAGTCATAGAATGGATGTGTGTGAAGTCATAATGGAGGTGTTGAAGTCACAGAATTGAGGTGTGTGAAGTCACAGAATGGAGGTGTGTGAAGTCATAGAATGGAGGTGTGTGAAGTCATAGAATGGAGGTGTGTGAAGTCATAGAATGGATGTTTGTTAAGTAAGAATGAAGGTGTGTTAAGTCATAGAACGGAGGTGTGTGAAGGCACAGAATGGAGGTGTGTGAAGTCATAGAATGCAGCTGTGTGAAGTCAGATTGGAGGTGTGTGAAGTCACAGAATGGAGGTGTGTGAACTCAGAATGGAGGTGTGTGAGGTCACAGAATGGAGGTGTGTTAAGTCACAGAGTGGAGGTGTGTGAACTCAGAATGGAGGTGTGTGAAGTCACAGAATCTAGGTGTGTGAAGTCATAGAATGGAGGTGTGTGAAGTCATAGAATGGAGGTGTGTGAAGTCATAATGGAGGCGGGTGAAGTCACAGAATTGAGGTGAGTGAAGTCACAGAACGGAGGTATGTGAAGTCATAGAATGGAAGTGTGTGAAGTCAGAACGGAGGTGTGTGAACTAAGATTGGAGGTGTGGGAAGTCACAATGGAGGTGTGTGTAGTTATAGAATGGAGGTGTGTGAAGTCACAGAATGGAGGGTTGTGAAGTCAAAGACTGGAGTTGTGTGAACTCATAGAATGGAGGTGTGTGAAGTCATAGAATGGAGGTGTGTGAAGTCACAGAATGAAGGTGCGTTAAGTCACAGAATGGAGGTTTGTGAACTCAGAATGGAGGTGTGTAAAGTCACAGAATGGAGGTGTGAGAAGTCATAGAATGGAGTTGTGTGAAGTCACAGAATGCAGTTGTGTGAAGTCATAGAATGGAGGTGTGTGAAGTCAGAATGGAGGTGTGTGAAGTCATAGAATGGAGCTGTGTGAAGTCATAGAATGGAGCTGTGTGAAGTCAGATTGGAGGTGTGTGAAGTCACAGAATGGAGGTGTGTGAACTCAGAATGGAGGTGTGTGAAGTCACAGAATGGAGGTGTGTGAAGTCATAGAATGGAGGTGTGTGAAGTCATAGAATGGATGTGTGTGAAGTCATAATGGAGGTGTTTCAAGTCACAGAATTGTGGTGTGTGAAGTCACAGAATGGAGGTGTGTGAACTCATAGAATGGAGGTGTGTGAAGTCATAGAATGGAGGTGTGTGAAGTCATAGAATGGATGTTTGTTAAGTAAGAATGAAGGTGTGTTAAGTCATAGAATGGATGTGTGTGAAGGCACAGAATGGAGGTGTGTGAAGTCATAGAATGGAGCTGTGTGAAGTCAGAATGGAGGTGTGTGAAGTCACAGAATGGAGGTTTGTGAACTCAGAATGGAGGTGTGTGAGGTCACAGAATGGAGGTGAGTTAAGTCACAGAGTGGAGGTGTGTGAACTCAGAATGGAGGTGTGTGAAGTCCCGGAATCTAGGTGTGTGAAGTCATAGAATGGAGGTGTGTGAAGTCATAGAATGGAGGTGTGTGAAGTCACAGAATGAAGGTGCGTTAAGTCACAGAATGGAGGTTTGTGAACTCAGAATGGAGGTGTGTGAAGTCACAGAATGGAGGTGTGGGAAGTCATAGAATGGAGTTGTGTGAAGTCACAGAATGCAGTTGTGTGAATTAATAGAATGGAGGTGTGAGAAATCATAGAATGGAGGTGCGTGAAGTCACAGAATGGAGGTGTGTGAAGTTACAGAATGGAGGTGTGTGAAGTCACAGAATGGAGGTGTGTGAACTCACAATGGAGGTGTGTGAAGTCAAAGAATGGAGGTGTGTGAAGTCATAGAATGGAGGTGTGTGAAGTGAGAATTGAGGTGTGTGAAGTCACTTAATTGAGGTGTGTGAACTCAGAATGGAGGTGTGTGAAGTCACAGAATGGAGGTTTGTGAAGTCATAGAATGGAGGTGTGTGAAGTCATAGAATGGATGTTTCTGAAGTAGAATGAAGTTGTGTGAAGTCATAGAATGGAGGTGTGTGAAGTCAAAATGGAGGTGTGTGAACTCATAAAATGTAGACGTGTGAAGTCATGGAATGGAGGTGTGTGAAGTCCAAGAATATAGGTTGTGAAGTCAAACAATGGTGGTGTGTGAAGTCACAGAATGCAGGTGTGTTAAGTCAAAGAATGGAAGTGTGTGAAGTCAAAATGGAGGTGTGTGAAGTCACAGAATGGAGGTGAGTGAAGTCACAGAATGAAGGTGTTTGAAGACAAAATTGTGGTGTGTTAAGTCACAAATGGCGGTGTCTGAAGTCAGAATGCAGCTGTGTGAAGCCATAGAATGGAGTGTGTGAAGTCAGAATGGAGGTGTGTGAACTCATAGAATGGAGTGTGTGAAGTCACAATGGGGGTGTGTGAAGTCATAGAATGGGGGTGTGTGAAGTCAAATTGGAGGTGTGTGAAATCACAGAATGGAGATATGTCAACTCAGAAATGAGGTGTGTGAATTCATAGAATGGAGGTGTGTGAATTCATAGAATGGAAGTGTGTGAAATCATACAATGGAGGTGTGTGATGTCAAAGAACTGAGGTTTGTCAAGTCAGAATGGAGGTGTGTGAAGTCAGGATGGAGGTGGGTGAATTCACAGAATGGAGGTGTGGGAACTCAGAATGGAGGTGTGTGGTCACAGAACGGAGGTTTGTGAAGTCATGGAATGGAGGTGTGTGAAGTCAGATGGAGTTGTGTGAAGTCAGAGGATGGAGGTGTGTGAAGTCATGGAATGGAGGTGTGTGAAGTCAGAATGGAGGTGTGTGAACTCATAGAATGGAGGTGTGTGAAGTCACAATGCAGGTGTGCGAAGTCATAGAATGGAGGTGTGTGAGGTCATAGAATGGAGGTGTGTGAAGTCACAGAATGGAGGTATGTGAAGTCATAGAATGGAGGTGTGTGAAGTCACAGAATGGAGGTGTGTCAAGTCATAGAATGGAGGTTTGTGAAGTCGAAGGGTTTAGGTGTGTGAAGTCATAGAATGGAGGTGTGTGAAGTCACAGAATGGAGGTGTGTGAAATCACAAACTGGAGGCGTGTGAACTCAGAATGGAGGTGTGTGAAGTCACAGAATGGAGGTGTGTGAAGTCATAGAATGGAGGTGTGTGAAGCCACACAATGGGGGTGTGTGAAGTCATAGAATTGAGGTGTGTGAAGTCATAGACTGGAGGTGTGTGAAGTCATATAATGGAGGTGTGTGAAGTCATATAATGGAGGTGTGTGAAGTCACAGAATGGAGGTGTGTGAAGTCAGAATGGAGTTGTGTGAAGTCATAGAATGGAGGTGTGTGAAGTCAGAATGGAGGTGTGTGAAGTCATAGAATGGAGGTGTGTGAAGTCAGAATGGAGGTGTGTGAACTCATAGAATTGAGGTGTGTGAAGTCACAATGGAGGTGTGTGAAGTCATAGAATGGAGGTGTGTGAAGTCACAGAATGGAGGTGTGTGAAGACATAGAATGGAGCTGTGTGAAGTCAGATTGGAGGTGTGTGAAGTCACAGAATGGAGGTGTGTGAACTCAGAATGGAGGTGTGTGAAGTCACAGAATGGAGGTGTGTGAAGTCATAGAATGGAGGTGTGTGAAGTCATAGAATGGATGTGTGTGAAGTCATAATTGAGGTGTGTGAAGTCACAGAATTGAGGTGTGTGAAGTCACAGAATGGAGGTGTGTGAAGTCACAGAATGGAGGTGTGTGAAGTCATAGAGTGGAGGTGTGTGAAGTCATAGAATGGAGGTGTGTGAAGTCATAGAATGGAGGTGTGTGAAGTCATAGAATGGATGTTTGTTAAGTAAGAATGAAGGTGTGTTAAGTCATAGAATGGAGGTTTGTGAACTCAGAATGGAGGTGTGTGAAGTCACAGAATGGAGGTGTGGGAAGTCATCGAATGGAGTTGTGTGAAGTCTCTGAATGGTGGTGTGTGAATTAATAGAATGGAGGTGTGAGAAATCATAGAATGGAGGTGCGTGAAGTCACAGAATGGAGGTGTGTGAACTCACAATGGAGGTGTTGAAGTCAAAGAATGGAGGTGTGTGAAGTCATAGAATGGAATTGTGTGAAGTCATAGAATGGAGGTGTGTGAAGTCATAGAATGGATGTTTCTGAAGTAGAATGAAGGTGTGTGAAGTCATAGAATGGAAGTGTGTGAAGTCAAAATAGAGGTGTGTGAACACATAAAATGGAGATGTGTGAAGTCATGGAATGGAGGTGTGTGAAGTCCAAGATTATAGGTGTGTTAAGTCAAACAATGGTGGTGTGTGAAGTCATAGAATGCAGGTGTGTTAAGTCAAAGAATGGAAGTGTGTGAAGTCAAAATGGAGGTGTGTGAAGTCACAGAATGGAGGTGTGTGAAGTCACAGAATGAAGGTGTCTGAAGTCAGAATGCAGCTGTGTGAAGCCATAGATTGGAGGTGTGTGAAGTCATAGAATGGAGGTGTGTGAAGTCATAGAATGGATGTTTGTTAAGTAAGAATGAAGGTGTGTTAAGTCATAGAATGGAGGTGTGTGAAGGCACAGAATGGAGGTGTGTGAAGTCATAGAATGGAGATGTGTGAAGTCAGAATAGAGGTGTGTGAAGTCACAGAATGGAGGTGTGTGAACTCAGAATGGAGGTGTGTGAAGTCACAGAATGGAGGTGTGTGAAGTCACAGAATGGAGGTGTGTGAAGTTATAGAATGGAGGTGTGTGAAGTCACAGAATGGAGGTGTGTAAAATCATAGAATGGACGTGTGTGAAGTCATAGAATGGAGGTGTGTGAAGTCATAGAATGGAGGTGTGTGAAGTCACAGAATGGAGGTGTGTGAAGTCACAGATTGGAGGTGTGTGAACCCAGAATGGAGGTGTGTGAATTCACAAAATGGAGGTGTGTGAAGTCATAGAATGGAGGTGTGTGAAGTCACAGAATGGAGGTGTGTTAAGTCACAGAATGGAGGTGTGTGAAGTCACAGAATGGAGGTGTGTGAAGTCACAGAAAGGAAGTGTGTGAAGTCATAGAATGGAGGTGTGTGAAGTCAGAATGGAGGTGTGTGAAGTCACAGAATGGAGGTGTGTGACCTCAAAATGAAGGTGTGTGAGGTCACAGAACGGAGGTTTGTGAAGTCATACAATGAAGGTATGTGAAGTCATAGAATGGAACTTTCTGAGGAAAGAATGAAGGTGTGTGAAGTCATAGAATGGAGGTGTGTGAAGTCAAAATGGAGGTGTGTGAACTCCTTGAATGGAGGTGTGTGAACTCATAGAATGGAGGTGTGTGAACTCATGGAATGGAGGTGTGTGAAGTCAAAGAATGGAGCTGTGTGAAGTCAAACAATAGAGGAGTGTGAAGTCACAGAATGGAGGTGTGTGAAGTCACAGAATGGAGGTGTGGGAAGACAAAACGGAGGCGTGTGAAGTCACAGAATAGAGGTGTGTGAAGTCACAGAATGGAGGTGTGTGAAGTCAAAAATGTGGTGTGTGAAGTCACAAATGGAGGTGTGTGAAGTCACAGAGTGGAGGTGTGTGTAGTCAAAATGGAGGTGTGTGAAGTCATCGAATGGAGGTATGTGAAGTCATAGAATGGGCCTGGGTGAAGTCAGAATGGAGGTGTGTGAAGTCATAAAATGGAGGTGTGTGAAGTCACAAAATGGAGGTGTGTGAAGTCATAGAATGGGGCTGGGTGAAGTCAGAATGGAGGTGTGTGAACTCATAGAATGGAGGTGTGTGAAATCACAATCGAGGTGTGTGAAGTCATAAAATGGAGGTGTGTGAAGTCAAAATGGAGGTGTGTGAACTCCTTGAATGGAGGTGTGTGAACTCATAGAATGGAGGTGTGTGAAATCACAATCGAGGTGTGTGAAGTCATAAAATGGAGGTGTGTGAAGTCACAAAATGCAGGTGTGTGAAATCACAAAATGGAGGCGTGTGAACTCAGAATGGAGGTGTGTGAACTCATAGAATGGAGTGTGTGAAGTCACAATGGGGGTGTGTAAAGTCATAGAATGGGGGTGTGTGAAGTCAAACTGGAGGTGTGTGAAATCACAGAATGGAGGTGTGTCAACTCAGAAATGAGGTGTGTGAATTCATAGAATGGAGGTGTGTGAATTCATAGAATGGAGGTGTGTGAACTCATAGAATGGAGGTGTTTGAAGTCACAATGCAGGTGTGCGAAGTCATAGAATGGAGGTGTGTGAGGTCATAGAATGGAGGTTTGTGAAGTCACAGAATGGAGGTGTGTGAAGTCATAGAATGGAGGTGTGTGAAGTCACAGAATGGAGGTGTGTGAAGTCATAGAATGGAGGTTTGTGAAGTCTTAGGATTTAGGTGTGTGAAGTCATAGAATGGAGGTGTGTGAAGTCACAGAATGGAGGTGTGTGAAATCACAAAATGGAGGCGTGTGAACTCAGAATGGAGGTGTGTGAAGTCACAGAATGGAGGTGTGTGAAGTCATAGAATGGAGGTGTGTGAAGTCACACAATTGGGGTGTGTGAAGTCATAGAATGGAGGTGTGTGAAGTCATAGAATGGAGGTGTGTGAAGTCAGATTGGAGGTGTGTGAAGTCATAGAATGGAGGTGTGTCAACTCAGAAAGTAGGTGTGTGAAGTCAAAGAATGGAGGTATGTGAAGTCATAGAATGGAGGTGTATGAAATCATAAAATGGAGTTGTGTGAAGTCACAGAATTGAGGTGTATGAAGTCAGAATGGAAGTGTGTGAAGTCATAGAATGGAGGTGTGTGAATTCAGAATGCATTTGTGTGAACTCATAGAATGGAGGTCTGTGAAGTCACAATGTAGGTGTGTGAAGTCACAGAATTGAGGTGTGTGAAGTCATAGAATGGAGGTGTGTGAAGTCACAGAATGGAGGTGTGTGAAGTCATATAATGGAGGTGTGGGAAGTCACAGAATGGAGGTGTGTGAAGTCAGAATGGAGTTGTGTGAAGTCATAGAATGGAGGTGTGTGAAGTCAGAATGGAGGTGTGTGAAGTCATAGAATGGAGCTGTGTGAAGTCATAGAATGGAGCTGTGTGAAGTCAGATTGGAGGTGTGTGAAGTCACAGAATGGAGGTGTGTGAACTCAGAATGGAGGTGTGTGAAGTCACAGAATGGAGGTATGTGAAGTCATAGAATGGAGGTGTGTGAAGTCATAGAATGGATGTGTGTGAAGTCATAATGGAGGTGTTTCAAGTCACAGAATTGAGGTGTGTGAAGTCACAGAATGGAGGTGTGTGAAGTCATAGAATGGAGGTGTGTGAAGTCATAGAATGGAGGTGTGTGAAGTCATAGAATGGATGTTCGTTAAGTAAGAATGAAGGTGTGTTAAGTCATAGAATGGATGTGTGTGAAGGCACAGAATGGAGGTGTGTGAAGTCATAGAATGGAGCTGTGTGAAGTCAGAATGGAGGTGTGTGAAGTCACAGAATGGAGGTTTGTGAACTCAGAATGGAGGTGTGTGAGGTCACAGAATGGAGGTGTGTTAAGTCACAGAGTGGAGGTGTGTGAACTCAGAATGGAGGTGTGTGAAGTCCCGGAATCTAGGTGTGTGAAGTCATAGAATGGAGGTGTGTGAAGTCATAGAATGGAGGTGTGTGAAGTCACAGAATGAAGGTGCGTTAAGTCACAGAATGGAGGTTTGTGAACTCAGAATGGAGGTGTGTGAAGTCACAGAATGGAGGTGTGGGAAGTCATAGAATGGAGTTGTGTGAAGTCACAGAATGCAGTTGTGTGAATTAATAGAATGGAGTTGTGAGAAATCATAGAATGGAGGTGCGTGAAGTCACAGAATGGAGGTGTGTGAAGTTACAGAATGGAGGTGTGTGAAGTCACAGAATGGAGGTGTGTGAACTCACAATGGAGGTGTGTGAAGTCAAAGAATGGAGGTGTGTGAAGACATAGAATGGAGGTGTGTGAAGTGAGAATTGAGGTGTGTGAAGTCACTTAATTGAGGTGTGTGAACTCAGAATGGAGGTGTGTGAAGTCACAGAATGGAGGTTTGTGAAGTCATAGAATGGAGGTGTGTGAAGTCATAGAATGGATGTTTCTGAAGTAGAATGAAGTTGTGTGAAGTCATAGAATGGAGGTGTGTGAAGTCAAAATGGAGGTGTGTGAACTCATAAAATGTAGACGTGTGAAGTCATGGAATGGAGGTGTGTGAAGTCCAAGAATATAGGTTGTGAAGTCAAACAATGGTGGTGTGTGAAGTCACAGAATGCAGGTGTGTTAAGTCAAAGAATGGAAGTGTGTGAAGTCAAAATGGAGGTGTGTGAAGTCACAGAATGGAGGTGAGTGAAGTCACAGAATGAAGGTGTTTGAAGACAAAATTGTGGTGTGTTAAGTCACAAATGGAGGTGTCTGAAGTCAGAATGCAGCTGTGTGAAGCCATAGAATGGAGTGTGTGAAGTCAGAATGGAGGTGTGTGAACTCATAGAATGGAGTGTGTGAAGTCACAATGGGGGTGTGTGAAGTCATAGAATGGGGGTGTGTGAAGTCAAATTGGAGGTGTGTGAAATCACAGAATGGAGATATGTCAACTCAGAAATGAGGTGTGTGAATTCATAGAATGGAGGTGTGTGAATTCATAGAATGGAAGTGTGTGAAATCATAGAATGGAGGTGTGTGATGTCAAAGAACTGAGGTTTGTGAAGTCAGAATGGAGGTGTGTGAAGTCAGGATGGAGGTGGGTGAAGTCACAGAATGGAGGTGTGGGAACTCAGAATGGAGGTGTGTGGTCACAGAACGGAGGTTTGTGAAGTCATGGAATGGAGGTGTGTGAAGTCAGATGGAGTTGTGTGAAGTCAGAGGATGGAGGTGTGTGAAGTCATGGAATGGAGGTGTGTGAAGTCAGAATGGAGGTGTGTGAACTCATAGAATGGAGGTGTGTGAAGTCACAATGCAGGTGTGCGAAGTCATAGAATGGAGGTGTGTGAGGTCATAGAATGGAGGTGTGTGAAGTCACAGAATGGAGGTATGTGAAGTCATAGAATGGAGGTGTGTGAAGTCACAGAATGGAGGTGTGTCAAGTCATAGAATGGAGGTTTGTGAAGTCGAAGGGTTTAGGTGTGTGAAGTCATAGAATGGAGGTGTGTGAAGTCACAGAATGGAGGTGTGTGAAATCACAAACTGGAGGCGTGTGAACTCAGAATGGAGGTGTGTGAAGTCACAGAATGGAGGTGTGTGAAGTCATAGAATGGAGGTGTGTGAAGCCACACAATGGGGGTGTGTGAAGTCATAGAATTGAGGTGTGTGAAGTCATAGACTGGAGGTGTGTGAAGTCATATAATGGAGGTGTGTGAAGTCATATAATGGAGGTGTGTGAAGTCACAGAATGGAGGTGTGTGAAGTCAGAATGGAGTTGTGTGAAGTCATAGAATGGAGGTGTGTGAAGTCAGAATGGAGGTGTGTGAAGTCATAGAATGGAGGTGTGTGAAGTCAGAATGGAGGTGTGTGAACTCATAGAATTGAGGTGTGTGAAGTCACAATGGAGGTGTGTGAAGTCATAGAATGGAGGTGTGTGAAGTCACAGAATGGAGGTGTGTGAAGACATAGAATGGAGCTGTGTGAAGTCAGATTGGAGGTGTGTGAAGTCACAGAATGGAGGTGTGAGAACTCAGAATGGAGGTGTGTGAAGTCACAGAATGGAGGTGTGTGAAGTCATAGAATGGAGGTGTGTGAAGTCATAGAATGGATGTGTGTGAAGTCATAATTGAGGTGTGTGAAGTCACAGAATTGAGGTGTGTGAAGTCACAGAATGGAGGTGTGTGAAGTCATAGAGTGGAGGTGTGTGAAGTCATAGAATGGAGGTGTGTGAAGTCATAGAATGGAGGTGTGTGAAGTCATAGAATGGATGTTTGTTAAGTAAGAATGAAGGTGTGTTAAGTCATAGAATGGAGGTTTGTGAACTCAGAATGGAGGTGTGTGAAGTCACAGAATGGAGGTGTGGGAAGTCATCGAATGGAGTTGTGTGAAGTCTCTGAATGGTGGTGTGTGAATTAATAGAATGGAGGTGTGAGAAATCATAGAATGGAGGTGCGTGAAGTCACAGAATGGAGGTGTGTGAACTCACAATGGAGGTGTTGAAGTCAAAGAATGGAGGTGTGTGAAGTCATAGAATGGAATTGTGTGAAGTCATAGAATGGAGGTGTGTGAAGTCATAGAATGGATGTTTCTGAAGTAGAATGAAGGTGTGTGAAGTCATAGAATGGAAGTGTGTGAAGTCAAAATAGAGGTGTGTGAACACATAAAATGGAGATGTGTGAAGTCATGGAATGGAGGTGTGTGAAGTCCAAGATTATAGGTGTGTTAAGTCAAACAATGGTGGTGTGTGAAGTCATAGAATGCAGGTGTGTTAAGTCAAAGAATGGAAGTGTGTGAAGTCAAAATGGAGGTGTGTGAAGTCACAGAATGGAGGTGTGTGAAGTCACAGAATGAAGGTGTCTGAAGTCAGAATGCAGCTGTGTGAAGCCATAGATTGGAGGTGTGTGAAGTCATAGAATGGAGGTGTGTGAAGTCATAGAATGGATGTTTGTTAAGTAAGAATGAAGGTGTGTTAAGTCATAGAATGGAGGTGTGTGAAGGCACAGAATGGAGGTGTGTGAAGTCATAGAATGGAGGTGTGTGAAGTCATAGAATGGATGTGTGTGAAGTCATAATGGAGGTGTTTCAAGTCACAGAATTGAGGTGTGTGAAGTCACAGAATGGAGGTGTGTGAAGTCATAGAATGGAGGTGTGTGAAGTCATAGAATGGAGGTGTGTGAAGTCATAGAATGGATGTTCGTTAAGTAAGAATGAAGGTGTGTTAAGTCATAGAATGGATGTGTGTGAAGGCACAGAATGGAGGTGTGTGAAGTCATAGAATGGAGCTGTGTGAAGTCAGAATGGAGGTGTGTGAAGTCACAGAATGGAGGTTTGTGAACTCAGAATGGAGGTGTGTGAGGTCACAGAATGGAGGTGTGTTAAGTCACAGAGTGGAGGTGTGTGAACTCAGAATGGAGGTGTGTGAAGTCCCGGAATCTAGGTGTGTGAAGTCATAGAATGGAGGTGTGTGAAGTCATAGAATGGAGGTGTGTGAAGTCACAGAATGAAGGTGCGTTAAGTCACAGAATGGAGGTTTGTGAACTCAGAATGGAGGTGTGTGAAGTCACAGAATGGAGGTGTGGGAAGTCATAGAATGGAGTTGTGTGAAGTCACAGAATGCAGTTGTGTGAATTAATAGAATGGAGGTGTGAGAAATCATAGAATGGAGGTGCGTGAAGTCACAGAATGGAGGTGTGTGAAGTTACAGAATGGAGGTGTGTGAAGTCACAGAATGGAGGTGTGTGAACTCACAATGGAGGTGTGTGAAGTCAAAGAATGGAGGTGTGTGAAGTCATAGAATGGAGGTGTGTGAAGTGAGAATTGAGGTGTGTGAAGTCACTTAATTGAGGTGTGTGAACTCAGAATGGAGGTGTGTGAAGTCACAGAATGGAGGTTTGTGAAGTCATAGAATGGAGGTGTGTGAAGTCATAGAATGGATGTTTCTGAAGTAGAATGAAGTTGTGTGAAGTCATAGAATGGAGGTGTGTGAAGTCAAAATGGAGGTGTGTGAACTCATAAAATGTAGACGTGTGAAGTCATGGAATGGAGGTGTGTGAAGTCCAAGAATATAGGTTGTGAAGTCAAACAATGGTGGTGTGTGAAGTCACAGAATGCAGGTGTGTTAAGTCAAAGAATGGAAGTGTGTGAAGTCAAAATGGAGGTGTGTGAAGTCACAGAATGGAGGTGAGTGAAGTCACAGAATGAAGGTGTTTGAAGACAAAATTGTGGTGTGTTAAGTCACAAATGGAGGTGTCTGAAGTCAGAATGCAGCTGTGTGAAGCCATAGAATGGAGTGTGTGAAGTCAGAATGGAGGTGTGTGAACTCATAGAATGGAGTGTGTGAAGTCACAATGGGGGTGTGTGAAGTCATAGAATGGGGGTGTGTGAAGTCAAATTGGAGGTGTGTGAAATCACAGAATGGAGATATGTCAACTCAGAAATGAGGTGTGTGAATTCATAGAATGGAGGTGTGTGAATTCATAGAATGGAAGTGTGTGAAATCATAGAATGGAGGTGTGTGATGTCAAAGAACTGAGGTTTGTGAAGTCAGAATGGAGGTGTGTGAAGTCAGGATGGAGGTGGGTGAAGTCACAGAATGGAGGTGTGGGAACTCAGAATGGAGGTGTGTGGTCACAGAACGGAGGTTTGTGAAGTCATGGAATGGAGGTGTGTGAAGTCAGATGGAGTTGTGTGAAGTCAGAGGATGGAGGTGTGTGAAGTCATGGAATGGAGGTGTGTGAAGTCAGAATGGAGGTGTGTGAACTCATAGAATGGAGGTGTGTGAAGTCACAATGCAGGTGTGCGAAGTCATAGAATGGAGGTGTGTGAGGTCATAGAATGGAGGTGTGTGAAGTCACAGAATGGAGGTATGTGAAGTCATAGAATGGAGGTGTGTGAAGTCACAGAATGGAGGTGTGTCAAGTCATAGAATGGAGGTTTGTGAAGTCGAAGGGTTTAGGTGTGTGAAGTCATAGAATGGAGGTGTGTGAAGTCACAGAATGGAGGTGTGTGAAATCACAAACTGGAGGCGTGTGAACTCAGAATGGAGGTGTGTGAAGTCACAGAATGGAGGTGTGTGAAGTCATAGAATGGAGGTGTGTGAAGCCACACAATGGGGGTGTGTGAAGTCATAGAATTGAGGTGTGTGAAGTCATAGACTGGAGGTGTGTGAAGTCATATAATGGAGGTGTGTGAAGTCATATAATGGAGGTGTGTGAAGTCACAGAATGGAGGTGTGTGAAGTCAGAATGGAGTTGTGTGAAGTCATAGAATGGAGGTGTGTGAAGTCAGAATGGAGGTGTGTGAAGTCATAGAATGGAGGTGTGTGAAGTCAGAATGGAGGTGTGTGAACTCATAGAATTGAGGTGTGTGAAGTCACAATGGAGGTGTGTGAAGTCATAGAATGGAGGTGTGTGAAGTCACAGAATGGAGGTGTGTGAAGACATAGAATGGAGCTGTGTGAAGTCAGATTGGAGGTGTGTGAAGTCACAGAATGGAGGTGTGTGAACTCAGAATGGAGGTGTGTGAAGTCACAGAA
This sequence comes from Megascapheus bottae, assembly GCA_024803745.1. NCBI lineage: Eukaryota > Metazoa > Chordata > Mammalia > Rodentia > Geomyidae > Megascapheus > Megascapheus bottae. Next base: position 38,420 of record JANJXV010002135.1, read on the forward strand.
TGGAGGTGTGTGAAGTCATAGAATGGAGGTGTGTGAAGTCATAGAATGGATGTGTGTGAAGTCATAATTGAGGTGTGTGAAGTCACAGAATTGAGGTGTGTGAAGTCACAGAATGGAGGTGTGTGAAGTCATAGAGTGGAGGTGTGTGAAGTCATAGAATGGAGGTGTGTGAAGTCATAGAATGGAGGTGTGTGAAGTCATAGAATGGATGTTTGTTAAGTAAGAATGAAGGTGTGTTAAGTCATAGAATGGAGGTTTGTGAACTCAGAATGGAGGTGTGTGAAGTCACAGAATGGAGGTGTGGGAAGTCATCGAATGGAGTTGTGTGAAGTCTCTGAATGGTGGTGTGTGAATTAATAGAATGGAGGTGTGAGAAATCATAGAATGGAGGTGCGTGAAGTCACAGAATGGAGGTGTGTGAACTCACAATGGAGGTGTTGAAGTCAAAGAATGGAGGTGTGTGAAGTCATAGAATGGAATTGTGTGAAGTCATAGAATGGAGGTGTGTGAAGTCATAGAATGGATGTTTCTGAAGTAGAATGAAGGTGTGTGAAGTCATAGAATGGAAGTGTGTGAAGTCAAAATAGAGGTGTGTGAACACATAAAATGGAGATGTGTGAAGTCATGGAATGGAGGTGTGTGAAGTCCAAGATTATAGGTGTGTTAAGTCAAACAATGGTGGTGTGTGAAGTCATAGAATGCAGGTGTGTTAAGTCAAAGAATGGAAGTGTGTGAAGTCAAAATGGAGGTGTGTGAAGTCACAGAATGGAGGTGTGTGAAGTCACAGAATGAAGGTGTCTGAAGTCAGAATGCAGCTGTGTGAAGCCATAGATTGGAGGTGTGTGAAGTCATAGAATGGAGGTGTGTGAAGTCATAGAATGGATGTTTGTTAAGTAAGAATGAAGGTGTGTTAAGTCATAGAATGGAGGTGTGTGAAGTCATAGAATGGAGGTGTGTGAATTCATAGAATGGAAGTGTGTGAAATCATAGAATGGAGGTGTGTGAAGTCACAGAATGGAGGTGTGTGAACTCAGAATGGAGGTGTGTGAAGTCACAGAATGGAGGTGTGTGAAGTCACAGAATGGAGGTGTGTGAAGTTATAGAATGGAGGTGTGTGAAGTCACAGAATGGAGGTGTGTAAAATCATAGAATGGACGTGTGTGAAGTCATAGAATGGAGGTGTGTGAAGTCATAGAATGGAGGTGTGTGAAGTCACAGAATGGAGGTGTGTGAAGTCACAGATTGGAGGTGTGTGAACCCAGAATGGAGGTGTGTGAATTCACAAAATGGAGGTGTGTGAAGTCATAGAATGGAAGTGTGTGAAGTCACAGAATGGAGGTGTGTTAAGTCACAGAATGGAGGTGTGTGAAGTCACAGAATGGAGGTGTGTGAAGTCACAGAAAGGAAGTGTGTGAAGTCATAGAATGGAGGTGTGTGAAGTCAGAATGGAGGTGTGTGAAGTCACAGAATGGAGGTGTGTGACCTCAAAATGAAGGTGTGTGAGGTCACAGAACGGAGGTTTGTGAAGTCATAGAATGGAGTTGTGTGAAGTCATAGAATGGATGTTTGTTAAGTAAGAATGAAGGTGTGTTAAGTCATAGAATGGAGGTGTGTGAAGGCACAGAATGGAGGTGTGTGAAGTCACAGAATGGAGGTGTGTGAAGTCATAGAATGGAGGTTTGTGAAGTCATAGAATGGAGTTGTGTGAAGTCATAGAATGGATGTTTGTTAAGTAAGAATGAAGGTGTGTTAAGTCATAGAATGGAGGTGTGTGAAGGCACAGAATGGAGGTGTGTGAAGTCATAGAATGGAGATGTGTGAAGTCAGAATGGAGGTGTGTGAAGTCACAGAATGGAGGTGTGTGAACTCAGAATGGAGGTGTGTGACCTCAAAATGAAGGTGTGTGAGGTCACAGAACGGAGGTTTGTCAAGTCATACAATGGAGGTATGTGAAGTCATAGAATGGAACTTTCTGAGGAAAGAATGAAGGTGTGTGAAGTCATAGAATGGAGGTGTGTGAAGTCAAAATGGAGGTGTGTGAACTCCTTGAATGGAGGTGTGTGAACTCATAGAATGGAGGTGTGTGAACTCATGGAATGGAGGTGTGTGAAGTCAAAGAATGGAGCTGTGTGAAGTCAAACAATAGAGGAGTGTGAAGTCACAGAATGGAGGTGTGTGAAGTCACAGAATGGAGGTGTGGGAAGACAAAACGGAGGCGTGTGAAGTCACAGAATAGAGGTGTGTGAAGTCACAGAATGGAGGTGTGTGAAGTCAAAAATGTGGTGTGTGAAGTCACAAATGGAGGTGTGTGAAGTCACAGAGTGGAGGTGTGTGTAGTCAAAATGGAGGTGTGTGAAGTCATCGAATGGAGGTATGTGAAGTCATAGAATGGGGCTGGGTGAAGTCAGAATGGAGGTGTGTGAAGTCATAAAATGGAGGTGTGTGAAGTCACAAAATGGAGGTGTGTGAAGTCATAGAATGGGGCTGGGTGAAGTCAGAATGGAGGTGTGTGAACTCATAGAATGGAGGTGTGTGAAATCACAATCGAGGTGTGTGAAGTCATAAAATGGAGGTGTGTGAAGTCAAAATGGAGGTGTGTGAACTCCTTGAATGGAGGTGTGTGAACTCATAGAATGGAGGTGTGTGAAATCACAATCGAGGTGTGTGAAGTCATAAAATGGAGGTGTGTGAAGTCACAAAATGGAGGTGTGTGAAGTCATAGAATGGGGCTGGGTGAAGTCAGAATGGAGGTGTGTGAAGTCACAGAATGGAGGTGTGTAAAGTCATAGAATGGAGGTGTGTGAAGTCATAGAATGGAGGTGTGTTAAGTCAAAATGGAGGTGTGTGAAGTCACAGAATTGAGGTGTGTGAAGTCACAGAATGGAGGTGTGTGAAGTCACAGAATGGAGGTGGGCAAAGTCATAGAATGGATGTTTCTGAAGTAACAATGAAGGTGTGTGAAGTAATAGAATGGAGCTGTGTGAAGTCAGATTGGAGGTGTGTGAAGTCACAGAACGGAGGTGTGTGAACTCAGAATGGAGGTGTGTGAAGTCACTGAATGGAGGTGTGAAGTCATAGAATGGATGTGTGTGAAGTCATAATGGAGGTGTGTGAAGTCACAGAATTGAGGTGTGTGAAGTCACAGAATGGAGGTGTGTGAAGTCATAGAATGGAGGTTTGTGAAGTCATAGAATGGAGTTGTGTGAAGTCATAGAATGGATGTTTGTTAAGTAAGAATGAAGGTGTGTTAAGTCATAGAATGGAGGTGTGTGAAGGCACAGAATGGAGGTGTGTGAAGTCATAGAATGGAGATGTGTGAAGTCAGAATGGAGGTGTGTGAAGTCACAGAATGGAGGTGTGTGAACTCAGAATGGAGGTGTGTGACCTCAAAATGAAGGTGTGTGAGGTCACAGAACGGAGGTTTGTCAAGTCATACAATGGAGGTATGTGAAGTCATAGAATGGAACTTTCTGAGGAAAGAATGAAGGTGTGTGAAGTCATAGAATGGAGGTGTGTGAAGTCAAAATGGAGGTGTGTGAACTCCTTGAATGGAGGTGTGTGAACTCATAGAATGGAGGTGTGTGAACTCATGGAATGGAGGTGTGTGAAGTCAAAGAATGGAGCTGTGTGAAGTCAAACAATAGAGGAGTGTGAAGTCACAGAATGGAGGTGTGTGAAGTCACAGAATGGAGGTGTGGGAAGACAAAACGGAGGCGTGTGAAGTCACAGAATAGAGGTGTGTGAAGTCACAGAATGGAGGTGTGTGAAGTCAAAAATGTGGTGTGTGAAGTCACAAATGGAGGTGTGTGAAGTCACAGAGTGGAGGTGTGTGTAGTCAAAATGGAGGTGTGTGAAGTCATCGAATGGAGGTATGTGAAGTCATAGAATGGGGCTGGGTGAAGTCAGAATGGAGGTGTGTGAAGTCATAAAATGGAGGTGTGTGAAGTCACAAAATGGAGGTGTGTGAAGTCATAGAATGGGGCTGGGTGAAGTCAGAATGGAGGTGTGTGAACTCATAGAATGGAGGTGTGTGAAATCACAATCGAGGTGTGTGAAGTCATAAAATGGAGGTGTGTGAAGTGAAAATGGAGGTGTGTGAACTCCTTGAATGGAGGTGTGTGAACTCATAGAATGGAGGTGTGTGAAATCACAATCGAGGTGTGTGAAGTCATAAAATGGAGGTGTGTGAAGTCACAAAATGGAGGTGTGTGAAGTCATAGAATGGGGCTGGGTGAAGTCAGAATGGAGGTGTGTGAAGTCACAGAATGGAGGTGTGTAAAGTCATAGAATGGAGGTGTGTGAAGTCATAGAATGGAGGTGTGTTAAGTCAAAATGGAGGTGTGTGAAGTCACAGAATTGAGGTGTGTGAAGTCACAGAATGGAGGTGTGTGAAGTCACAGAATGGAGGTGGGCAAAGTCATAGAATGGATGTTTCTGAAGTAACAATGAAGGTGTGTGAAGTAATAGAATGGAGCTGTGTGAAGTCAGATTGGAGGTGTGTGAAGTCACAGAACGGAGGTGTGTGAACTCAGAATGGAGGTGTGTGAAGTCACTGAATGGAGGTGTGAAGTCATAGAATGGATGTGTGTGAAGTCATAATGGAGGTGTGTGAAGTCACAGAATTGAGGTGTGTGAAGTCACAGAATGGAGGTGTGTGAAGTCATAGAATGGAGGTGTGTGAAGTCATAGAATGGAGTTGTGTGAAGTCATAGAATGGATGTTTGTTAAGTAAGAATGAAGGTGTGTTAAGTCATAGAATGGAGGTGTGTGAAGGCACAGAATGGAGGTGTGTGAAGTCATAGAATGGAGATGTGTGAAGTCAGAATGGAGGTGTGTGAAGTCACAGAATGGAGGTGTGTGAACTCAGAATGGAGGTGTGTGAAGTCACAGAATGGAGGTGTGTGAAGTCACAGAATGGAGGTGTGTGAAGTTATAGAATGGAGGTGTGTGAAGTCACAGAATGGAGGTGTGTGAAGTCACAGAATGGAGGTGGGCAAAGTCATAGAATGGATGTTTCTGAAGTAACAAGGAAGGTGTGTGAAGTAATAGAATGGAGCTGTGTGAAGTCAGATTGGAGGTGTGTGAAGTCACAGAACGGAGGTGTGTGAACTCAGAATGGAGGTGTGTGAAGTCACTGAATGGAGGTGTGAAGTCATAGAATGGATGTGTGTGAAGTCATAATGGAGGTGTGTGAAGTCACAGAATTGAGGTGTGTGAAGTCACAGAATGGAGGTGTGTGAAGTCATAGAATGGAGGTGTGTGAAGTCATAGAATGGAGTTGTGTGAAGTCATAGAATGGATGTTTGTTAAGTAAGAATGAAGGTGTGTTAAGTCATAGAATGGAGGTGTGTGAAGGCACAGAATGGAGGTGTGTGAAGTCATAGAATGGAGATGTGTGAAGTCAGAATGGAGGTGTGTGAAGTCACAGAATGGAGGTGTGTGAACTCAGAATGGAGGTGTGTGACCTCAAAATGAAGGTGTGTGAGGTCACAGAACGGAGGTTTGTCAAGTCATACAATGGAGGTATGTGAAGTCATAGAATGGAACTTTCTGAGGAAAGAATGAAGGTGTGTGAAGTCATAGAATGGAGGTGTGTGAAGTCAAAATGGAGGTGTGTGAACTCCTTGAATGGAGGTGTGTGAACTCATAGAATGGAGGTGTGTGAACTCATGGAATGGAGGTGTGTGAAGTCAAAGAATGGAGCTGTGTGAAGTCAAACAATAGAGGAGTGTGAAGTCACAGAATGGAGGTGTGTGAAGTCACAGAATGGAGGTGTGGGAAGACAAAACGGAGGCGTGTGAAGTCACAGAATAGAGGTGTGTGAAGTCACAGAATGGAGGTGTGTGAAGTCAAAAATGTGGTGTGTGAAGTCACAAATGGAGGTGTGTGAAGTCACAGAGTGGAGGTGTGTGTAGTCAAAATGGAGGTGTGTGAAGTCATCGAATGGAGGTATGTGAAGTCATAGAATGGGGCTGGGTGAAGTCAGAATGGAGGTGTGTGAAGTCATAAAATGGAGGTGTGTGAAGTCACAAAATGGAGGTGTGTGAAGTCATAGAATGGGGCTGGGTGAAGTCAGAATGGAGGTGTGTGAACTCATAGAATGGAGGTGTGTGAAATCACAATCGAGGTGTGTGAAGTCATAAAATGGAGGTGTGTGAAGTCAAAATGGAGGTGTGTGAACTCCTTGAATGGAGGTGTGTGAACTCATAGAATGGAGGTGTGTGAAATCACAATCGAGATGTGTGAAGTCATAAAATGGAGGTGTGTGAAGTCACAAAATGGAGGTGTGTGAAGTCATAGAATGGGGCTGGGTGAAGTCAGAATGGAGGTGTGTGAAGTCACAGAATGGAGGTGTGTAAAGTCATAGAATGGAGGTGTGTGAAGTCATAGAATGGAGGTGTGTTAAGTCAAAATGGAGGTGTGTGAAGTCACAGAATTGAGGTGTGTGAAGTCACAGAATGGAGGTGTGTGAAGTCACAGAATGGAGGTGGGCAAAGTCATAGAATGGATGTTTCTGAAGTAACAATGAAGGTGTGTGAAGTAATAGAATGGAGCTGTGTGAAGTCAGATTGGAGGTGTGTGAAGTCACAGAACGGAGGTGTGTGAAGTCACAGAATGGAGGTGGGCAAAGTCATAGAATGGATGTTTCTGAAGTAACAATGAAGGTGTGTGAAGTAATAGAATGGAGCTGTGTGAAGTCAGATTGGAGGTGTGTGAAGTCACAGAACGGAGGTGTGTGAACTCAGAATGGAGGTGTGTGAAGTCACTGAATGGAGGTGTGAAGTCATAGAATGGATGTGTGTGAAGTCATAATGGAGGTGTGTGAAGTCACAGAATTGAGGTGTGTGAAGTCACAGAATGGAGGTGTGTGAAGTCATAGAATGGAGGTGTGTGAAGTCATAGAATGGAGTTGTGTGAAGTCATAGAATGGATGTTTGTTAAGTAAGAATGAAGGTGTGTTAAGTCATAGAATGGAGGTGTGTGAAGGCACAGAATGGAGGTGTGTGAAGTCATAGAATGGAGATGTGTGAAGTCAGAATGGAGGTGTGTGAAGTCACAGAATAGAGGTGTGTGAACTCAGAATGGAGGTGTGTGAAGTCACAGAATGGAGGTGTGTGAAGTCACAGAATGGAGGTGTGTGAAGTTATAGAATGGAGGTGTGTGAAGTCACAGAATGGAGGTGTGTAAAATCATAGAATGGACGTGTGTGAAGTCATAGAATGGAGGTGTGTGAAGTCATAGAATGGAGGTGTGTGAAGTCACAGAATGGAGGTGTGTGAAGTCACAGATTGGAGGTGTGTGAACCCAGAATGGATGTGTGTGAAGTCATAATGGAGGTGTGTGAAGTCACAGAATTGAGGTGTGTGAAGTCACAGAATGGAGGTGTGTGAAGTTATAGAATGGAGGTGTGTGAAGTCACAGAATGGAGGTGTGTAAAATC
>JANJXV010002136.1:0-7500 GCA_024803745.1 Megascapheus bottae
CCAGCAAAATACGCTCCTGCATAACAATGACACATACACAGAATTTTTTTCCCATAAAGGTATAGAAATGCAAGTTCTTTTTTAATAGTGTGGATGGGCAAATGTGTGTGTCATGGTCATTTTACTAGGCTTTTACAGAGTGAGCCAGGAACACATGTATAGATCCTGGGGATGACGTGTACTGTCATTCTTTGATTGGTATAGTGGACACTCCAGCAAAAGTTAAAAAAAAAAAAAAATGAATACAGAAGTACAAGACAAAGGCGAATGAGACTTCCCTTATTTTTTTTTTTTTTTTTTTTTTTTTGCCAGTCCTGGGCTTGAGCTCAGGGTCTGAGCACAGTCCTTGGACTTTCTCAAGGCTAGAGCTCTACCCCTTGAGCCTCAGCACCACTTCTGGCTTTTTTTCTATGTATGTGGTACCAAGGAATGGAATCCGGGTCTTCTTGCAGGCTAGGCAAGCACTTTAACCACTAGGCCAAACTCCCGGCCCCAGAGACTTCTCTTAGATCTTAGTCACATTTAGATGGAATCAAATTTAAATGCAGTCCACTCTGCTTCGATGAGGCTTTGGTTCAGCTCCCAGTCTCCATTGCCTGATGCAGTCTCCTATGAGAACGCTCCGAAGGTGTCTTCTTAAACCACAAACCTATTTTTAGTGGTGGAGCCGCTCTTAGTAGCTGTTGTTTTTTTTTTTAAATTCCCCCCCCCCCCCCCCCGTCCTGGGGCTTGAAGTTTAGGCCCGAGGAGCATCCTCCATGGGCTCTTTCCTCAAGGCTAGCAGTCTGCCACTTGAGCCATAGCACCACTTCCATCTCGTCTATGTACTTGGCACTGAGGAATCAAACCTGGGTCTCCGTGCATGCTAGACAAGCACTCACTCTACCGCTCTAGGCCAAACTCCCAGCCCCCTGACCAATTTTTAAAAGTTAAAAAAAAAAATGCAATGCTAACGATGATGACACCTTGGCAGAAAACGCTGGAAGTGGTTCTGTGGCTCGATTGGCAGAATACTAGTCGAAGAAAGGTCCAAGGACCGAGCGCCCAGGCCCTAACTTCAGGTCTGAGGACCTGGGGTGGCGGGGAGGGAGGGGGATCTCGGCCCTGGGAATGAACTGGCAAAATACGAACTGAGTACTAACTCGCTAAACTACATCGATAGCATCTGCCCAAAAAGCCAGATGGAAGTGGATTTGTGGCTCCAATAGTAGAACTTCAGTCTCAGGTGAAAAAGCTCAAGGACAGCAATCCAGGCCCCAGGCAGGCCCAATCATCCATCATCCTCAATGATCATCATCATCATCTGTGATCCTGAAATCTCTCGCCTGGGAAATGGAAGCAGGCCCTGGCCCTGGCCCTGGCCCTGGCCCTGGGCCTGGCCTGAGCTTGGGAAAATGAAGAGGAGACCAGACTCCTGACTTCCTCCCCTCTCTCCTCTCTCCCCAGGGAGGTCAGCCAAGTGGGGGGTCAGCCGCACGGGGCATTTCGTACTCACACACCCGGCCTCACCGAAGGGTACAGGGCAGAGCCCAGTCCTGCCAAGACATGCCCACGCCCTCCCCCAATTCTGTCTGTGGACTGGGGCGGCACTCACTCCGCCACAGGCAGGGGGCGGGTGGTAGCAGTCTGACCAGTCCAGCTAGTAGGAGACAAGCCAGCCAGCCCATCGCTGGCCCAGGAAAGCAGGGAAGTGGCCGGCAGCAGAAAAAAAAATACTCCCAAAGCTGCCTTTTCCTGCCCAAGGATCAGGCCAAGCACACGAGAGGCTGTGTTTGTCAAGACAGAGTGAAGTGTGAGCCATTTCCCCGCGCGGTGTGCGGTGTGTGTCTGCAGGGGGGGGGGGGGGGGGAGACGCCGGGTGGGTGGGGGTGGGGGTGGGGTGAAGGCAAGCCACTCAGCTAGTCAGCTCCTCCCCAGAAAAGCTCGGACTGCGGACTGTGCTTTGTCTTGTAAATGTTGTCATGGCAACGGCCTGACATTCCTGTTAGGCTTCACCCTGCGGGTGGGGGTGGGGCCTGGGGAAGAGAAACCACCAAAGGGAAATAAAAAAAAAAATCAAATACTACAGAGAACCACACAAACAACAAGACAAACAGCTAGCGGGCCCGGAATTCCACGACCGCTACCTTCAGGAAAATCGTTTCAAGGAAGTAGGATCGATGAGACCGGGAGTTTGGCCTAGTGGGAGAGGGCTTGCTTAGCAAACGGGAAGACCCGGCTTCCATTCCTCAGTGAAGTCAGAAACGAATGCTGCAGCTGTTGCTGCTGTGGTTGACGACGTGGTAGAGCTCTGGCCGGGAGAAAGCCCAGGCCCTGAGTTTCAGTTCGGGAGGCACGGGAAAGTACCGCTAGGCATTCACAGACAAGACAGCCCGGGTGCACACCTTCCAAATGCAGGGCTCCAGTGAAGGCAATCCCACCAGGAAGGAGGCAGTCTCAGAGGCCTGGTTGGAGGGTAGGCCTCAGCCTAAAAATGACCTCGATACTGTGTTTTTCATGTTTCCCCTTCGGGGCCCTCTGTCTGTCTGTCTGTCTGTCTGTCTGTCTGTCTGTCTGTCTGTCTCTGTCTCTGTCTCTGTCTCTGTCTCTCTGTCTCTGCCTCTCTGTCTGTCTGTCTGTCTGTCTCTGTCTCTCTGTCTCTGTCTCTGTCTGTCTCTCTCTCTCTCTCTCTCTCTCTCTCTCTCTCCCCTCCCTCCCTCCCTCCTTCTCTCTCCCTCCCTCCATCCCCCTCTTCTTTTTCTGTACTTTGAACCGGAGAGTTATTGAGCACCTAAAATTCTGTATTTTACTTAGATCTGGTGACTTGGTGGAGACAGAAGAAAACCAGTTTTCTTAGGAAACATGGATAAGGGGAGGGAGGAAAAGGAGGTAGGGTTTCTCTCCTTTCTCTGTCTTTTTTTTTTTTTTTTTTTTTTGGCCAGTCCTGGGGCTTGTACTCAGGGCCTGAGCACTGTCTTTGGGCTTCTTTCTCAAGGCTAGAGCTCTACCACTTGAGCCAGAGCACCACACACTTCTGGGTTTTTTTTTATTGTGATTATTTTGCCCCCTATGGATGTGGTTGGTACCAAGGAATGGAACCCCCGGGCCTTTGCGCATGCTAAGCCAGCACTCTTCCACTAGGCCAAACTCCTGTCCCCTCATTTCTGTATTTGTTTGCTGGTTTTGGCCAGTCCTGGGGCTTGAACTCGGGGCCTAGGCACTATCCCAGAGCCTCACTGCCCCTTGTGGCTTTTCCTGCCTATGTGTGAGTGACTGAGCAATGGAAGTCCGTGAAGAACTGACCCGCACTCAGTTTTCCCTGGAGCTTACAGATGCCAGGGAAACCTTGCAGCAGCAGCAGCAGCAGCAGCAGCAGCAGCAGCAGCAGCAGCAGCAGCAGCAGCAGCAGCAGACTGTCTGACTCCAGCATAGCCAATGTACCCGAGCTTGCCCACCTGTAAACATGCCACCACCACGGGGGCCCAGACTTTGGAAAGCCCACCCCACCACCCCGCCCGACCTTCCCTTGTGGACGTTTTCTCGGTTTTCTTTTGGGTTTGGGGTGGGGGGGGTTTCTTCAACTCTTTCATTCACCCCCGCCTGCCTCCTTGCTCAGACCTCCCTCACCAACCCCACTCCTGAACCCCCTTCCACACGGTCTCCAAGCCTGCGGGAAGGCTGTGACCCCCCCCCCCCCCCCCGCAGGCTGCTGCTGCGCTATCTATCCCAGTCAACAGTGGAAGATCATCCGGCCTGTTTCCTTCTTTCTCCCCCAGTTTTTCCTAACACTGACTTGAGTGTTTCAGGTAGGCTAGGCAGGCACTGTCCCATGAAACCGCATTCCCGGCCCCACCATGATTGTTTTTGGTGCGCGTGCAAGTCACAAGACCATCCCCACCCACCAACCCCCCCCCCCCAAAAAAAAAATTAAGTCGATACGCATCTCCTGTGAGTAGAGAAGAAAGACCAAGTTGCCGGGCACGGTGGCCACTCAGGAGGCTGAGGTCTGTCTGAGGACCAAGGTTCAGAGCCAGCCTGGGTACCACAGGACGACCCGACCCGAGAGACACTTATCTCCCCCAAATACACTCTAGGAAACGGGAAGTGGGGCTTGGCTCCAGGGTAGGGTGCCAGCCTTCACGTGAAGAGCGCCCACCCGGGGCCTAGTTCGAGCCCCAGGACCCACCCCCCAAAAAAGGAAGAAAAAAAGACAAAGAGGAAGGGGAGGAAGCCATTTGGGGGAAGGAACAATGAAGGAAATGCCCCCCAAACATCCAGAACTCAGTCACTGACTGGGTCACCTGAACGTGACTAGTCGATCTATCCGTCCATCTGTCCAGCCTGATACTTGTGGATGGATGCCTGCCTGCCTGCCTGCCTGCCTGCCTGCCTGCCTGCCCGATTCGTGTCTCTACCCACCCACCCCCACCCCCACCAACACTTGTTCACTCCTGCTTTTGTTTCTGTCTCCCTGCCAGCCTGGAAACCACGGGCAGCAGCTTCCACTGCAGAGTCCAGGAAGGAACACACACACACACACACACACACACACACACACACACACACACACACACACACACACTGCACTGCACTGAAGCACCTACATGGCGGGGGCTCCCAGAAATGCAAAGAATCCATTTAGTGGCCTCTCAGCTCATTTGCAGCACCGATACTGTGTCAACATGTCACTTCATCACTGTTTCTGAAGATGGAAATTCCTCTGACCCCAGCTGTACCCCCTCACCACCCACCCAAGAGGGGCAGTAAGGGCAGTAGGTTTTGATCACCGTGTGTGTGTACGAAGGTTAAGAGCGTAAGATCTTCTGGGAGCATGGTAGTTATGAAAACAAAGTAGCAGGGGTGGGCTAGAATAGAACGGTGGCTCTTTAAAACACACGCACAAGCAAACAATAGGCTAAGAAGGAAGACCCAAAAAAGGCCCAAGGACTGCAGGGGTGGTGTCAGTCCGTGGCAGTGGCTCACCCAGTTGCTGGGGAGTCTGACATCTGTGGGTAGAGATTCAAGTCCAGCTCAAGCTCCAAACTTTCTCTGTCTCTCTTTCTCTTTCTCTCTCTCTCTCTCTCTCTCTCTCTCTCTCTCTCTCTCTCTCTTTCTTTCTTTTTTCTCTCTCCTCCCTCCCTCCCTCCCTCCCTTCCTTCCAAGTTATGGCCCCTGAACTCAAGGCCTGGGCACTCTGGCCTTGATCTCTCTGGAGGCTACGGAGTGCCTGCACCACTTCTGGCTTTTCTGTGTACGCAGTCCAGAGAACCTAGGGCTTCATGCGTGCATGCTACGCAAGTATTCTATCACTGGGTCACACTCCCGGCCCCCTTTTGAGATTCTTCATCGTGATTCCTCACTAAAAATGCCACAAGTGGACCCGGGCCCCTTCCCGCCCCGCCCCTCCCTGGGCCATTCCAGGTGACCAAGGCCAGCAGCGCGTGTCCGCCATCTAGTGTCAACTTTCGGAAACTACCAGGGCTGTGAATTCCCATGGCGGGTCTGTCCTTCGATTCGGTCCAGTAGGACCTGGGGTGGGTGCAGGCCACAGAGAGTAGGTGAGATGGACATTGAAAATCAGTACGTGCAGGGACACACACCAACCAGCCAGCGCCCAAATTCCGGCCACCTATGCTCTTCTCTTCCACTCAGTCGGGTCGGGTCAGGCCGGGCTGGGCCGGGCCTAACCAAGACTAGCTCTTCACAGAAACCAGGGAGGGGTTGTTGTTGTTGGTGGTGGTGGTGGTGGTGGTGGTGGTGTGCAGGAGGAGAGAGAGAGAGAGAGAGAGAGAGAGAGACAGACAGACAGACAGACAGACAGACAGACAGACAGACAACAGACACAGAGAGCGCAGGAGAGCCCTTCTCGAGTGTTCTGTCAAAGCATACATCTGCATGGAAGGGGTTTCGGGTGTGTGTGTGTGTGTGTGTGTGTGTGTGTGTGTGTGAAGTTATGTATCCTATTCCTGAGGAATGTCACTGTCACCCCTCTACACATGACACCCCGACAATGAAGAAAGCAGAAGCAGCAGCAGCACAAGCAGAGGAAGAAATAAATAGAATTCATTCTTCCGGTGTGTTGGGTGTGGCTGGGCTTGGACTGCTGTGTCACTCAGTCCTTCTCCACGACTAGCAAGGCCGGGGTCTCCCTGGTCAGTCACATCCTCAAGTCCCCTCCCTGGTGCTTGGACACTCCCAGAAACCGGCGAGCGAGTTCAGGGGCCAACCCAACCTATCCCACCACACCCCCACCCCATCGTTCATCTGTCCATCCGCCCCCCTGCCCACCCGCCCCACATCCCGACCCCGAAGAACCTTCTCTCTCCATGCCGCCCCCCCCCCCCGCATCAGACGTCAGAAATGCAACCCCCTTTCATCTTGGGAGTGGAATACAAACACAAGCCAAAGACAGTGCGATTCAAGCAAATGGGTCCTTTTATTTTATTTCTAGGAGAGGGCTGTGAGGTTATGGTGGGGGCAGGGGGGCGGGAGCTGGGGAGGAGGAAGAGGCAGGGGCAGGGGCAGGGGCAGGAGCAGGAGCAGGAGCCAGAGGCCCAGGGGTGCTCAGGGGCCAGGACAGGAGGAGGCTTGCTTCTTCCCCAAAATCTCGCCTTGCATCCCTGGCTCAGCAAAACCTCCACACACACCAAAGGTGCACTGGATCGGATTCCTAGCTGGCTGCCTTCTGCTAAGTGCTGAGTTGGTTCAGGCATCGCTCCCTGGTCCGGTGGTCTATCCAGCGGTCCCTGGTGGGGTGTGGAAGATAAAGAGATGTTACAAGGAGGAGCAGTCTTTCCTTCCTCATCATGGTTTTGTTTGTAGCTTCATACCCCCCCCCCACCCCCACACGCCCCCATCCACTTCCTATACACTTCCCAGGAAGGCACAAACCTCTGCTAGACATCTGGTTGACCTTCGGAACAAAACAGAGCCATCTGGTCGACCTCCAGGACGGAACACAGACATCTGGTCGACCTCGGCGTGCTTAGGCAGGGACAACTGGTCGACCTGGACCTTTCGTGGAGGGAAGGAGTACGACTCCCCCCGGAGTCCCCCGGACTCGACTCCCCCGGACTCCCCCGGACTCCCCCGGACTCCCCCGGACTCCCCCGGACTCCCCCGGACTCCCCCGGACTCCCTCCGAGTCCGAGTCCGAGTCCGAGTCCGAGTCCGAGTCCGGGTCCGGGTCCGGGTCCGGGTCCGGGTCCGGGTCCGGGTCCGGGTCCGGGTCCGGGTCCGGGTCCGGGTCCGGGTCCGGGTCCGAGTCCGAGTCCGAGTCCGAGTCCGAGTCCGAGGGTTGTCGCTAGGTCCTCGGCGGGTCCCTGAGTCCTTGGTCCCCCGTGTCCACGGACCCCGGTCCCCGGTCCTTGGCCGGTCCCCGAATTCTTGCGTCCCGGGTCCCTGGGATCCTCTCCTCCGTCCATGCCGCGGGTTGTCGCTAGGTCCCCGGTGGGTGGGTCCCCGGGATCCTCGACGTCCGAGTCCGAGTGCCTATCCGAGTCGCGGGTTGTCGGCAGGTCC